>UCOH01000877.1:86069-185718 GCA_900474275.1 Synergus japonicus
TTATAATATTTTGTAAAGAGTATTTTGTTTTAAGGATTTCATGGAATTTGATGATATCTTTAATGATTTTAAGAGATTTTAAGAGTTAATTGAGAAATTTTCAGAGTTTGCTAGAAATTTTTAGAGATTTTCACTAATCTTAACATGTATTTCAAGAGATTAATGATTTTGTAGGTTTTTGTGTGCATTTTTCATGATTTTTAAATGATTTTTATGAAATTCAAGAGATTTTTAGGATATTAAAACGATTTTGTGGAATTATATGGGATTTTAGAATATTTCGTGAAATTTAAAGGGATTTTGAAAACTTTGTAAGAGTTTTATGAGGTTTTAAGGAATTTAATAAGATTTCTATGTAATTTCTATAGAATTTCAAAAGGTTTCTAGAAATTTTTAGACATTTTCATGAATTTTAAGCGATTTCACGAGTTTTCAAAGGTTTCTTAGAATTTTTAGAGATTTTCACAAAGTTTAACATAGGTTTTAAGAGATTAGAGAAATAAAATATAATAAATTATATAATATTGAAAAAGAAAATAAATGCGCGCGCAGAGCGCGGTTTTATTCTTGTTATATATAAATGTCCGAATTAAGAAACTTTATAAATTCCAATTTATTGAATTATTTAGTTTCTGAATCGTATAATTAACTTGGAAGGAATTGAAATTATTTCCATCACAGACCGAAAATAATCGTAAAATTGTATTTTAGTTCCACATAAGTGAAAAATTGATTACACGGCCTGCTCCTTGATAAAAGATTATTCATATCTTGAGTGGTATCTCTTAAATTCACAAATTGAAATTAAGAGAAGTGGAAAATTACAATAACGTAAATTTCAATGCAATTTGACTTATTAGTTGAAGTTAACGTCAAAGCTTTGATGTATTCAAAGTATTCTGAAGAGATCCAAGTTCTTTTCAATTAGCCTTTTACAATATGATGGCAACCATGCTATTCGCTAAAGGCATTGAATAAAATAACGAGTGGTATAATATTTTTGAATGGTTTTGAGATTCGATTAATGAGGCAGCTATATAGAATAAGATGCCGGAAAGGGCGATGAACTGATGTTAATTCCGTTTTGTCAGATCTAACCGAGATAATTGTTTCATCTACTGGTGGGAAATCCAATTAGGTAGCCATTAATAAGGTATACGATTTGCTTCAGTATAATGCTATTTCACGTTTGTATAATGCAAGCCATCAGGGTTTTCAGTTACTTGTCATGGTCCACTCTACAATACTACTCAACAATTATGTAGACAGTTATTGTCCAAATAAAGGACAAGAGGTACTCTGCATTGTAAATGCACTATATTCATATAAATTAACATAATTCACCTCTCTAAATTTGCGAAATAGTCCAATTTGTCCAATGTTATTCAATAATCTGCTGGAAACACAGAGTGAATATTTTTGGCTGAAATATGAAACTGAATATTTTTTCAAATAAATATTTATCAGGGAATAAAGTTAAATGACCAATGATCATGTATCTTTTATTAAGCATTGATTAGTCTGCTGAAATCTATTGCTTAATATCCGCAAGATAATATGTTTAAATTTTTCTCCTGGTATATTTTAATAAATTTGTTTTTTTTCAACTTCAAGCCCTGATTATTTTTCAAGGATTTAATTTAAATTTAAATTAGCGCGGCATGAGAAGTAATGAAAGCCGTCGAAAACTTTTTCAAAGATTATTTATGAATAAGTGACTTTAGATCTAATCTAATATTACCAGTGGTACCTGCTCTAGATATGCTGATTATTATCAATAAAATTGCTCTGCTGGCATCCGTTTCACGGTCCGCTGTCTCGCAAGTAGATAACGGCGATTTGCGTCAGACAAGTCGGGTACGTCGCGCGTCTTTCTTGATTTCAGAGGCTTGCGAAATTTAGCGAACTCGGTTTCAGGAAAATGGAAAATTGGTAATAACTTTATGTCACAATTATTGAGGGAACTTTGGTAAATGATATGTATAAAAATAATAATAAAATAAATTACAGTTTTGAGTTGAATGAAAGTTATATATTTCCTAAGGGTATTACTTTAATTAGAGAAAATTTAATATAGTATAATAATAATATTGGTTTGTGGGTTACTAAAGATAGAAGTGAAGGAGAGAGTAACAGTGTAGGAGAAAATGGATAGTAATTACGTACAACGCGGAGAAACTCCAAGCTAGCTACAATTAGTGAGGGTGATATGTAAAATGAATTATCGCCCTGGGCTTTTGCTCGAGTTGTGTAGGTTATTATTACCGGCGACGTCCGATTCAATTACCCCAAAAACATGGACAGGGCGCATCTCTTTGCAGCCAGGCAACCGATAATTACTGACAAATATTTTCGGACGAATTTCAAACCCCTCTGATTCCACCCTTTCAATATTCTTCATTTCAACTCTTTCATCATCACACCCTAAACGTTGGCACTCCTGTATGAACACAAATTAGTACTTGGGTGGCAAAAATTGTAATTGAAAGTAGTATCGATTTACATTTCTTCAAAGTGACAAATAAACAAACTTTTAATTAAAACAGTACCACCACATTCAAAATTGCTTCAAAATACATTTGATATGGACATTTTTATTTTAGATATCTCAATTTCTACATTTATTGAGATATCGAGTTAAAAATTCCCTTTAAAATATTTTTGAATAACTTCAAATTGCTTGAAATTCTTTAAAATCTCTTGAAATCCCTGGAAAAAATTTTAAATCGTTTACATATTCCAAAAATCCTTTGTAATTTTTTTAAATCACTATTAAAATTCCTTGAAATTTCTTAAAATCACCTAGAATATGGTAAAACACTTGAAAGTCCTTAATATCTTTAAAATTCACACTGAGAAACTGTGTTAGAAAAATTACTAAATCGATAAGGGTCAAAATCCCAAAATTGAGACATTAATTTTTACTAATTAAATAGTAATTTTTACTATTTAAATAGTAAAATGTATTATTTTCTGTATTAAAATGTCTCAATTTTGGGATTTTGCCCCTACTTGCTATTGATATTAGTAATTTTTCTAACAGAGTTTCTCAGTGCATCTAAATTCTTTAAACTTATTTGAAATCATTTAATGTCTCTTGAAATATCTTCCCATGAAGACTTTTTTTTTTAATTCTTAAAACTACACTGAGAAACTCTATGTTAAAAAAATTACTAATATCGATAGCAAGTAGGGGCAAAATCCCAAAATTGAGACATTTTAATACAGAAAATAATACATTTTACTATTTCAATAGTAATTTTTACTATTTAAATAGTAAAATTTATTATTTTCTGTATTAAAATGTTTGAATTTTGGGATTTTGCCCCTACTTGCTATCGATATTAGTAATTTTTCTAACACAGAGTTTCTCAGTGTATAATATTTTTCTACATATTTCTAAAACTTTCAGTTTACATGTCCATAAAACTTGTTCTTCGCCTTTAATTAAAAAATCAAACTTGAGTTTGACAACCTCTTAACGAAGAGGCTGAAAGGAGTAAATTCCCTATTTGATAGAATTAACCAAACACCTTGAAAGTTTTCACTCGTGAAAGGGAAATGGTTATCCTATCTAAGCGTCACGAACTTATTGGAGGTATGAACTTTTAACGCTTACTTTTTTTTAGTTTTACTTGAAAAATGTAACCCAAATCAGCCGTCGTCCATCGCTCCTCCCCCGTCGCCGGAAATTAAAGATTCAACGAGCCGCGGATAATTTGGATGGAGGGTTTGAGAAAAGTGAACAAGACGGAGAGATGGATAAAAATGGAAATCGATGCTCGAGCTCGTCGAGCTGCAATGAGTCCATAATTCTGGAATTCAGTGGAAAGTACATTCATGTGCCACACAATTAAAATGAATTACTTTCAACGAAACAAAATGGCTGATTCAACATGAATCGTCTCAAATACCATTTCAACTCAAATACCAAATTTCCGATATTTTGACGAATTTTATTTCCATGGAGCCCTAAGATACTAAAATATAACAAACCAATTCTAATTTATATTTTCCATTTCGTGGAATAGACATTTCTTACCCTAAGAACTGTTTATAAACGTAAAGTAGAGTTATCAGAAATTAGATTATAATAAAACGTTTTATTTCTGATTATCCAGGAGGAGTGTGCCTCAATGGTGCAGGATCTCAGCGATAAGATCAACAATAGACATCAGGAGGTCCACACGCACCCTCTTCTCTCGATCTTCAAGATGGCCGAGGTCGAGGTAAAATTGCCGCTCAGTAGTGAAGCAAAGTTGTCATCGAAACCGTCAACCTTTTTCTTGGGGTTAACTTTGCTGATAAGCGGCTTCCTCCAACGATCCTCAACGTCGATGTTAACGTCCTCTCCTTTTGAGGACCTCATCTCGTGACACGGATGACCATTTTCATCCAGAAAGCTCTAAGCTCCACAACAGACGGCGAACTTTATGGTTTGTGCAGATTATATATACACAATTACATGTATACATGTATAGCTACATTATATACACGAAACTTGAGGCTCAGAAGATGAGTTTGAGAGAAAGTTGATGAAAGGGATAAAAAGAAAATATAATGAGAGTGAGAGTGAATGTGCTCAAAAACTCAGAATAGGAATAAGGGAGAATAATTACAATTTTCAATTGCGAAATTCTCCTCTTGACTGTGACGTTGTTTCTATCTGTAAAAAATTAAATGACATTATCCATTAAAAATGATAAATTATATTGAAAGAAGGAGAAAATTAATTTAAAGAAAAAGAAATATTTAGAGTCAAGTCAAACAGCGAGGATTTTCGTCTTCCATCAGGAATAAAATGATTTTAAATTCTTGTTGAAAGGCCAAAGGAACAAATCAGCAAAAAACGTAATATAGGTTTATGTTTTCTTATTTTTGTTAGTTTTATAACCGGAAACCCTGTGCCTCCTATCGCAGCTTTGATATATAAAAACGCAAACAGTGTTTCACAGAAGAGCGTTATCCGCGAAAGGGATCACAAAAAAATTGAAGGGTGCCGAAACGTGCAAGAGAACTCGAAACCATTTCATTTCCTCTGTTGGTACTGTACGTGAAAGCAATTTCACTGCAGGTGAAATGCAAATATTTTTGTTCCGTATTAGCCAAAGAGAACAATTTATTTACTGTATTACACGCAGCATCAAACTCCTAATTAAAATGCTCTCGTAATTTCAATTAACAAATCAAATTTTTGGACGAATCCAACAACATTCAATTAAATTTCTCTTTATTCAGCTTCTGTTCATTTTGTAGCTTTTATTACTCGATTTGAACATAAAACTATTAAAAATGTTATACTTTGTCATTTAGGGAGAGCGTCATTTTTTGAAAAATATTTTTACATTTAGAACGACGGCCAACTGTGTAGATAATAATAGGAAATCGTTATACATTAAGTCTGAATTTATATTTAACAACATTTTTATTTAACAAGATTTTTCGCTGCCCGGCAAAGCTTCTCCGTAATGGACCATTTTAGGCATTGTTAAAGTTTGGAGTTGTGCGTGTGTAAAATTATAAGAATATTAACATTATAATAATGTTAAGACGAGAGACTAAAGTGTAAAATGTGTACAGATTGTTTTGCTATCATAATTTTGCAAATCATAATGCACGGTATACAATAGATTAATATTTAAGGTAAGTGCTCGCTCAGAATCTTGAGAAAATCCTGGCACGTTATTTCGTATGTAAACACATGCAAATTCACAAGCCAGCGAAATAATTATCTCGCGACTTGCTGCTTCAATTTAAATACACTTGTCTGAGAGTGGCAACATTCTATTTTGAAAAATTATTTTACAATATCATTTATCTAGCCACAAACTTGTCACTATATTTTTATTAAAAACAGTTGTAAAAAAATGATAGATTATATTTTTTAATGAAAAAAGTTCTGCTTTCTTCATTTCATCAGTTATTCTCGTCTTCCCAGTTTTCTTCAGATAAATTTCTCATAATTTTGCATAATTGCAAAGCAATTTTGCCTCATTGGAAATAAAATCTGCATCTAATTGAAGCTCAAGAGCGTAGAAAGTGTGATAGAAACAATGCAGAGAAACCCAGTGTATGAAAAACGTGAAAATCATCTGATACATATTCCATATATGTGACTAGCGTATGTAATTATTATAAATAACTAAGACGAAGATTGCTAATCGCCAAAGGCGATAAAGTTACACCGCGATTAAATTGTAAACTGTTTGTACATTGCATCAATTAGAAGGAATTTGTTAGTATAGATAAATCAGTTATTTGTGCGGATGTATGATTGTATATTTTGAATGATTGATTAAAGGGAAGTAAGGAATAAGGTCAAACATGAAGGATGAGGTGAATAACGAAAACTTATAAGTAACGAGCAAAGTGGACCTGTGACGGGGGATAGGGGCCACTTAGCCTAATTTAAAACTTAATGCCAATTTTGAAAATTAAAATCGTCCATCGAATCCACTTATTGCTTTCAGAAATGAGATTAATATTCATTCAATTCACAAAAAAACGAATTTATATCAAACATACGATCGAGACCTTCTCTTTTCAAAAAATTGAGAGAAAATAAGTGATGTTTCAGGAAATTTCGAATACCTTTTTATTTCTCTGACAAATGTTTTCTTTTGGGTTTTTTTAAGGGTGTTGGAGTCAAGTTCCAATCTAAAAATTCGATTTCTTCGTTTTACTCAACCAATATTAAATTTGGCATTTTTTCCCTCTGTAGAATAAATCAATTTTTAACTAGAATTATACGTATAGAGCAAAAAATATCTAATTCAAATATTTTTAAAATAAAATGAAAATATTGAATTCTGAAGTTAGATTTGGAATTTTTTGTTTTATGTAAAAATATTTACCTATAATTTTTGTTGAGTAAAATGGAGAATAGAATTTTGAACTTAACATTTGGGTCTAACGCCCTTAATATCTATATATTAGAGGATTTTTTCTAGTCAATCGTGATGAAAAGTAGATAATTGAATATAATGTAAAGGTAGAGGTTTGATATATGTATTTTATAAAGTGTAAAGATAAATTTAATCGAAAAAATATGATTTAAGTTTGAAAAATCGGTTTTCCTTTGTGTGAGGAGCTGCTGTAAACTGTACTTAGAAAAGCATTGTTAATATGAAAGGAATGAAGAGTTGATGAATGTTTTCACACTTGAAGCAACCTGTAGTACACTATCTACTGATCGTTACTAGATGGACGGTCGTGAGCGAGAGCGAGTGTGACGTGGTTATCGGAAAAGCAATAATGTATAAAGTTTACGATCCAGAGGCACGTCGCTACCTACCTAGGAAGATAACAAAATATTACGATATATGTGAACACTTGTATATAAATACATGAATAATACATGTATCAGTATTACTTTCTCGAAATTCAAGAAAAACTTGCAAATCGATCATATCATCTAACTGATATGATTAGATTAATTTACTTTAAACTCTTGTCTATTCTTACAGAATATTCCATAAGAATAGACAAGAATTTAAATTTGGCAACTGGATAATTAAAAAAATTGAAAGGATCTCGATCGATTACTAAAATAATTTTTGTGCAAATTTCTAAATTGGCATTTATCGTCTTTTATAATATGAAGCATATCACAGGTTTCGTTACGGAGCTTTCCACCGAGAATAAAACTGGCTATAATTTATAAGTAATCTTCCACAAATTAACTCTAAGTGCTATTTATAAACATATCAAGGATCATATCAGAATCATGTGTTGTTTTAAATTTTTATAAAGAATAAGCTGTCAACCATCTCGCACTCGAAAATGAATAATTTGTCTTATCTCTTTATAAGATAATTTACAAGATAATTTGAACATATCATACAATGTTACCTTAACGATGCTATACTTGTGAGTTATTCTATCGAGAAAATTAGGAAGATTGATCTCTTAATTATAATTTCGTACTGCACAAAGACTTATTATAATTTTTTACAAATGCAATATAATGGGAGAAAGATAAGAATTGTCATTCAATGTAACTTTTAATTTAAGGAACATTTGATTTTAAGTAAGGATACAAAAGGAAAGGAACAACTAGTGTAAATGACAATAAGCGTTTATTTTTACTTTACATTTTAATTCTCTTCAAATAATAACTTGATGTGTGAAAGACCTAAAACTAATTTTCTACAATTTTCACATAAGGACTAACTTAATTGTTACAACTGAACATCTTTTCTACACAATTATGATCATTAATTTTTTAATCATAAAATCTTTTTATAATAATGATTTTAATTTAATTAATTTAATTAAGTTCTCATATGTTAGCCAAAGAAGAAATAAGCACAGAATCGAGAGCTAAATTGTTAAAACTTTGTCTCTCTCCCTCGCGAGTCAAAGTTAGAGCAAAGTAGCGACTCTCCGTTGCAAAGGTGAAAGGTACCAAGTGGCAGGGGTCAGAAAGAGTCAGAAATCGATTTTTGGCGGCGTCATCTTTTTAGCATGTAAGTAAGCTACTAGCATTTTAACTTGCACCACGTACGTTACCGACCGGGTGTTCTCTCAAAAGCTTTTCCAGCTTTTCCTCCATCTACTGCCGGTACAATTCTTGCCAATATGATGCCGCGACCTGACGGAAAAGCTCGCAAGCTCCCATAAAATAAGCTTCGTGTGTGCCATCAGGCGTGATAATCGCGAAATTGGCTTTTCGTCCCTAAGTCCATTATGAAAGAAAATACACGACACTCGTGATTTAAAGCTCGAGCCACGAACAGCTTCACCATTATTGTTAAAAAAAAACGAGAAATATGAAGGAAAAGAATGTAAAGCCTGGAAAAATATAATATCCTGAACTTTTGAACTAGATACGAAAAATATTTCCCTCGCTGAGAAAAGAAGAATCATTGATTCAGTCCTTGAAAAATTTAACGTTTTTTCTACTAAAATTTTATTTATATGCAATTAAATAAATGTATCGAGAGAAAATGGAGAAATTGCTTCACTGACATTGTTTCTGCGAGTTTATTATAAATAAAGAAACTGCTAAAAGCGAAAAGTAAGAAATAAAAAATAAAAATTGAAAATAAACTCAACAAACATTCTGTTATGTAACATTTACGTAACCGCGATTTTTACATGTAAATAAATATATTAATGTTAAAAATTGTTACATAACAATTGTAGTTTTTTTTGTGCTTTATGCATGTTGGATTCTTGTAAATGTCCCTTAGAATATTCCCGGTGGCGAAAACTTTAAAATAATTGATTTATAGCTTTTCTACGACGACGCTCGGTCACTAAAGTAACGCCAAAGCTCAACCTCTTCAGAAAATAGCCCTTATTCACGTGCATTGATACATGTATATTACACACGCCATACATACATATAACGATATATTATATATTTTATTACTTGATAATAAAGCACTCTGACCCCGGCCACGCGTATAAGTTGTCGCGTAAGACTACGATACATAACTTAAATTTAAGTATAGCGCACTGCTAAGAATGCTTGATCCTTCCGAATAGAAAAAACACACGCAAATCCTCAGAATTTTCAGCTCACACCCTCATCAAGTGAGTCGAAGCGTCTATCATCCTCTTAGGCCCATTAAACGTACGAAAAAATGAGAAATAGTCATCGATTTTCCGAAATGTTCATTCTTCTTTACAAATTCTATTCTTCTCTCTAAAGTCTATTGTCAAATGTTCTAATTATTGAGAAAAGTAAATTTATTGGCAGAGAGGTATTTGATCAAAGGAAAGTCTAGAGGAAAGTGGAAATCTTGGATACTTTAATGATTTAATCCTCTCATAATAATGAAAACTCTAAACAATAATATTTTTTTCGATACTTATTATATCCACTGATTCCACATTTCCCTCTTTTACAAAGAAAATAAACTAAAAAAGTGCTTCAAATCTTTATCAATAATAAAAATTGTTTGTTGCCTTAATAAATTTAAAAATAAAACAGCTTCCTGATAAGAAAGAAAATTATTCAAATCTTTACTGCTTTCACACTTTGAAATAGAATCTAATGATGAAGCACCTCTTATCAATTTTGAACAAGATACACTTTTATGTGATGAGAATTAAAAATCTTCCAGTAGATCATTCACAGAATTGATGTGAATTCATTCTATGACTTATCTCAGGCGATCTTGTAAGGAATATATTCTTACCGCCTTAGAAACAAAAAAAACCAAATCAGAATTAGAAACGATCCGAACAAACTGTATGACTTTTTTAACAGCAGTAAGTAAGTACGTCAAAGGGCACACCTAATTAGAAAAGAATGATTACAATCGGCCAGCGTGTATGTGTAAAATAATAAAGGATAATTGAGGAAAATTTGTATAAGAGAGAAAGAGAATGAGAGAAATATTGTTATAAGTTATTATATGGGCAAATGAGCGTTGGTAAATAAATTGACATCGGGTTTGAGAAACCCAAAAATCTCAAAACATAACTAGAACTTTTTTTACCAGACACATCTAGTAACTTTAACCAGAATTTTTTTTGTGTGAAGCTTAGGAAGTAAAAATTATTGACTCTTGGGAAGGAAAATGAGATTCCAGTAAAAAGGATCAAGGATTGTGCTTGGATCTTTTTCTTTCATACTTTATTTTTTTCTTGAACTGGTAATGAGCCGTAGAAGTTGGACGACCTCCAGCTGGAGAGATTCCAACGTTATTTGACATCCCTTCACGCTTGAGCTGGACAATGCGATTTCTATTTCAAATCGTCAAAGTAAACCCGCTGAATTTTTTAAGGGGTGTGCAGATTGGCTTTACTCGATCAATACCTATTTTCCTACGCTATTTAATCTCCATTTACAGCTTCCATAATGTTTATTCAAAGATCAGTGAATTAATAGTGAAAAAGGACAGTTTTTGGTGAAAGAAAAATTTTCAGTGACAAGGTCATGTGACAACTTCCAAGTTGTGTAATTTCTAAAAACGAGAGTGTTTTAATTATTTAAAAAACTCGCAAAAGTAAGTTGTCTTTAAACAGCAAAGCAGTGATTTTAATTTTCGTTGGCTAAATGATTCCTTTGGTTTGAGTTCGTAAACATGTAGCAAGAGTCAGTTGCCCTCTTACAAATCGTATTTGACGCGACCCTCTGCCACACTAGCTTAATCCCACTTACCCCCGGGCTGTATAAGTGCACGTCAAAGAGCACAACTTCTTTTATCCTACTATAATACATATTTTTTATAATTCCAGACTACAATCTTATTGGAAACCTCTCATCTCAAAACAAAGAATCTAATCTCTTTCATTGTCAGTGTTTCTTTAGAAAGTGTACAGCCAATTTTTAACATTTCAATATTAACTTGAAAAAGTTATCAATTGGTTTACAACGAAAAATGTAACACATTTGATCTACTTGAAAATACTCCCAAAATTTAAAATAAAATAAGGTAACTTTTCTTTTTATTAGCGATCATGATTTCTATTGTTGCACTTCAAGTTTTTCTGAGTAACCAGAACGATTATTGTTTTGAACAATTTAACTGATTATTCCTTTTAATTTAACTCCTAGTAATTATACTTTCATAATAAAATCATACTCGAGTCAATTGAATTATATTTTAGTAATATTTTAATAATTATATTTGAATGAATTTCTAGGAGCTTTAAAATTTCTATTTATTTAAGTTGAGTCATCAAATATCCAATACTTCACAGAAAAAACAAGGAATGAAAGTGTTTACAGCTGAAATCAGTTTTTAGGCTGAATTTCAGTCTTAAGTCAGTTTTTAGTCTTGTTTTTAGATTTCTTAGTCTTAAAACAAGACTAAAAACTGACTTAAGACTGAAATTCAGCCTAAAAACTGATTTCAGCTGTAAACACTTTCAGTCCTTGTTTTTTTTGTTTTGGTTAATTAAATAATTTTACTGTTGATTATAAAAATAAGATTTTGAACACAAGTAATGGGATTTTGAACCATCTCGAGTAACAGTACATATTATAATATAAATGTGATACAAAAGTCTTTTGTTTATGGAAATATTTCAATTCATTTAGAAGCAACGATTTCTTTTTATTAGTTTCAAAAGCTTTATACTCTTTTATTAGTATTTACGCCTCTGTAGCGAAATCTTGTTAGTCGAAGAACTGACTGTATGTATATCATCGTCCATAGGGTGACACAAAGTTAAAATTCCCAGGCTGATGATACTTTCATTTCGACATAATTAATATTATAAAATCCTTAAAGTAATATTTTTAACGATTTTCAAGAAATTTCAGCAGATTTCAAAGATTTTAAAATCTTTATCTTATAATTCCAATGTCAAAGGTGACAAACTTCCAAAATAGTTGAAGAAGATGAACAGATTCAAAATATGTGAAAAAAGTTGAATAGATGACTGTTATCAATATCGAATGTTCTCCGGTTTTCCCGGAAATCGAATCATTTAATTTTAGGTCGTGGATAGACTTCCAACTTTTTAGGACGAATACCTTAGTCTTACAAATTTAATTGGCCGAATTGGAAGAAGAGAGGGAAATATTTCTTTTTCGCTAATGTCATTCATCGGAAAAGCAGGACGATTTATTAACAAATTTCGCAAAAATCTTCAATATTTTCTATAATTTAGAATTGTTTTCTTGTTCAAACCAAAGATAGTTTTCTTCTCAAACATAGGAAATGATTCTGATGTTTCTGTGAGTCTACTTCGGTCAGAAACTTTACGATTGATTTTAAAGACACCCCTTGTAGACTCAACATAAACACATACGCAGACGCAAAAAGCCAATACAATTTGCAATATCTGTACAGGCACAGGTGTGGACATACTCTCACGATGAAAAAAGAATATAGGACTTAATCAGCTAGTCGATAGGCAAATTGGCTTAGAGGCACCGACCGACGATGGTCTGTAGAAAAGTGAACCCCGCGTTGTCCGGTTGCTCGATTGCTGTGACACGGGTATATCAGCGAGCGGGAAACCACTTCAAACTTGAGTGAAAAATTCGTAATAAAATAAAATAGCGCGTTTCGTTTTGAAAAAAAAGGTTGAAAAAACGACCAAGGGGGCGTGAGGTTTACGTCAAACTGGCGCCAACGTTAGACCTCAACGCCGGATGGTCGGAGGATTCGGAAGAAGAAACGAAACCTAAAGGAATTCGTCAGGATCACCAGATGAAAGTAATTCGGTTTGGTGATTTTCATTTATTCTCCTAGTGGAATCCTACAGCTACTTTCTCATTTAATTTAATTTGATGTAATCTAATTTTCTTCAGTTATATTCCTTTTTATTTTATTTCGCTATATTTATTTACTCAAAAGTAGTTCCATCTTCAAAAATTTCATTTAGCAATGAATTATTTTTATTTCTTACCCACCAATTTTTCGAATGATTTAAAAAGTCAATAACTGTTTTAAATAATTTATTCCAAATTTAATTTAATTGCCCTTTTTCATTTTCTGATTAGTCGCGTCATTTTGGTGAACGATCCACTCGTTCCCTTCGTTCGATTGAAATTTTCCTTGATACAAGGCCAAAAAATCTGTCTCTGGAGTTTGACTGAGGCAGAAATATAATCTTCTATTAATATTTAAAATCAATGAGAGGCCCATAGTATTGACGACTTTCGGCGTATTAGATTACGCAACAGACCTTTCCTCTGGGACCAGAAAAGTCGAAGGAAGAGGATATATGCAGTAGAATGTGCAGTTGATCGGTAAGAAAATAACATTTTTTCTTTGATATTCGATCCTTTTTTCCAAATCAAAGAAATTATTTTCCACCTTAATCTAAAATATCAACCATTTTTCAAACAAATTTTTATTTACTGATAAATAATCAAATTAGTTTCAAGTTTAAATCACGAAAACCATTGCATAGTTTATTGAAAGTATAGATTAAAAAACGAAATAAAGAAATGCTTTTCCATTTACTCAATATTATGGATTAAAACTAACAGTATTTAATTTAAATATTTTTACAGGTATGAGGAAGCACTCTCTCATTATCCTATGCTGTTATATATATACCCTGTTTGACATGGTTGCTTTGCACTTTCCGTAAGTACACAAAGTTACATTTTACATTTACTGAATTTACTCAGTGAAATGTTGTTATACAGTAACAAATTTTAGAGAGCAGACCTCAATTTGGATAAATGAGTTATTAAATTAACTCTTTCTTTCACTGTAAAAATTGTAGCATTTATAAATAAATTTTCAATCGGTTATAATGGGAAATTAAAAAAAGAAATTTTCAATTTCTATCACCTCGTACTATTCGAGTTTCAGTGAGAAAGTATGCGAGGCTGTCCTTTCCACAGAGGTTGAAGATTGGCATGTTAAAGTCGATAGTCTGTCGTCTCGTACAATTCGACTTTCGGCCAGAAAACGCGGGTACCGGTTTTTTCCGAAGATAGAAAGGTAAAGAATTAATTCTGGCATGTATTCTAAATTATAAAGAAGATAAAAAAAAAAGAAGACAAATTTATTGAAAGCAATTTTTCAAAATTGAAAAAATTGCAATATAATTCATTATAATTCTCTTCGTTTTTTAAAAACTTAACATTTCCAGAATTAATTTAAATTAATTTAAATTTTTGTAGTATTTTTGATTTATTATCATTTTCACAAATTTTTTTATAAAGAAGTACGCGTACCGGTTTTCTACGGAGGTCGAATGGGACGATAGTAAGAAGTACGCGTAAGATAATTAATTCTTTCATTAAATGCAAATTCTTAGCTTTCAAAAGTTGAATCATTTTTTAAATATTAATATTGAGTAGAATAAAAATTGGAAAAGCAGACGCCAGCAAGTCAAATTAGTGTACGCGTACTTCTTTTTATATTAAAAATTGCTTTGTTTATTATTCTTTAATTTAACCAACGTAATGAGAAAAAATAATTTCAAAGATAATTATAACGTGGCCTCGACGTTCACCCCATAGTTATTGTAGGGAGAGGGCAGAATATGAAAATAGGTAAAGAAAGACGTTGTTAGGTGAACTTAAGGGTATGCTGAAAGACCTATTATGGCTTCTCTGATATTGCTGCTTCATCGGAATTGAGAATATTTGAAACCGGTATAAACTACAATCTAATCTAAACAAATTTATTTACTCGAATCTCGATGCTATTTAAAATATTCTAAGTAGATATCAGTCATCACAGTACCTAATTAAAAAGGAAGAATAGGTGAATTTTTCAAGATTAATCAGAATCTCTGCAGTAGAAAAATTATAGTCACTATTTACTATCAGAATATTTTTTTTATTTAAAGAAATATTTCTGTTTCCAACATTTATTGTAAACTTTGGAGAAGTGTCATCAGCAGATACTAACAAGCCTAAACAAATGTTCTTACTCTCCTTGCTTATTGTTTGCAGAGAAATGGAGCTTGAGGAATATGGCCGAAAGGAAGTTTCCCTGTCGTTGAGGGACATTTTACCAATAAATCCGAAGAACTACGACAAGCACAGGGCACCAAAGTTCCTGGGACAACCAACCATGGTTTATTTCCATGTTACTGTCCTCAGCATTGATTCAATTAATGAGGAGTCCATGGTATGCAATTATAGTCAACTTCCTATTTACTTTACACCAAATTTTGTCTTTCATTATTATTTTTTCTTGGAAAACTTCTCACTGAGAAGTAAAATTATTATATATTAAAATTATTATTATACAGATTTATAATGGGTAAAATTTGATTACAGACGTACGTAGCAGACATTTTTTTGGCCCAAAGTTGGCGAGACTCAAGACTAAGATTACCAGAAAATATGTCAGAGGAGTATAGAATATTGGATGTGGATTGGTTGCACAATATTTGGAGGCCTGATTGTTTCTTTAAGAATGCAAAGAAGGTCACCTTCCATGAAATGTCGATACCGAACCACTATCTGTGGCTCTACCACGATAAGACTTTGCTTTACATGTCCAAGTAAGTCAGCTCTCAGTTTAGTTAGTTTTATTAGTTTCGCCTCTAATTTGAAAATCAATCATTATTTTTTTATATGCATGCATATGATTTTCAGATTAACTCTAGTCCTCTCGTGCGCAATGAAGTTTGAGTCTTACCCCCACGATACTCAAATTTGCTCAATGATGATAGAAAGTCGTATGTACATCTTCGCAAATTTGTTGAATTTCTTATAAAGCTTACTCTTACATTAGGTAGTCATGATTAATATCCCAGCTCTTTTATTTTGTATCAATACACATTTATATTTTTTCGCCTATATTACCTGTATTCCAATGTAACAATTGTAAAGTGTTCAATAAAATTAAAATAAGTGTTCAAACGAAAATAAGATTATAATAATATAATAAGATTAATAAGCCTCTAAATTTCGAATCATCCTAATTTGAATACAAAACTTATAGGAGTAGAAAATTCCTCGCTAGATTGTAAGATAATTGACAGGAGATTAATTATAAATTTCAATGCTTTCTAATTCCTATTATTAATATTGCAGTGTCACATACTACGCATGATTTGGTCTTCATGTGGAACATGACAGACCCTTTGGTGGTGAATCCGGAGATAGAATTGCCACAGCTTGATATTGCCAACAACTATACAACCGACTGCACGATCGAGTATTCAACTGGAAATTTTACTTGCATACAGATCGTTTTTACTCTGCGACGAAGACTGGGATACCATTTATTTCACACTTACATACCATCAGCTCTCATTGTCGTCATGTCGTGGATTGCCTTCTGGATCAAACCTGAAGCAATTCCAGCCAGAGTCACTCTAGGAGTGACCTCTCTTCTAACTCTCGGTAATTGGGTTGAATGAGTTTAGGAATTTGAAAAAAAATTATAACTCTACTTAATATTTTTTACAGCTACTCAAAATACTCAATCCCAGCAATCACTGCCTCCAGTTTCATATGTGAAAGCAATTGACATTTGGATGTCATCCTGCAGCGTTTTTGTCTTCCTTTCACTTATGGAATTTGCTGTGGTTAATAATTATATGGGACCTGTTGCTACAAAGGCAATGAAAGGATATTCAGATGAAGACTTAAGAGAAGCCATCGATGAATTTAAGGTTTTGATGTTGAAACAAAAATCTTTAGATTTAAGAAACGCTATTTGATATTAATATATTGATAAGTCTTTCTTTTTTTTTTTATAAGCAGACGCCAATGAGGTCTGATTCTGAAAGAAGCAGAAGTCCAGTTCGACCTCCGACAGTTCAATACGACACTTGTTGTGAAGGTAGAGCGACAGCAATTTACATCGACAAAGTCTCCAGATTCTTCTTCCCATTTTCATTCTTCATTCTTAACATTCTCTACTGGAGTACATTCTTGTAATTGAAGAACTTAAATTTTAGTTTTAAAAAGTACGTGTAACTTATCGACACTATAATAAGATATATATTGGTGTAAAGTAATCATTATTATTATTATTTGTTTCTAAATATGTAAACTTAAAGATCATACTAAATGTATTATTATGTTTCAATTATAAAACAGATCATTGTATTTATCATCTTTCCATTATATCGCCTTCCATATTTCAAAATATTCAAAGTTTAAAAATATTTCTAGCTGTATAGACAATATCCTTCATTTATACAATACAATACATTTTTCTGATAGAAATGCTAATAGTCGCGATAGGTACGTTAGTACCTTTTTCAGTTTTGTACTTTTAGTTAACATTGTATAGATTAAAGATTAAAGAACTCACGTTTTACAGAAATTAAAAGCAGTTTATATTTAACCTACACAAGTGAGACTAGTTTGAACGCGCGATAGAGGTTTACTGTTTCTCATAAAAACGAGAGTAAAGTCCCTATTTCCTTTGTATATGTTGAAAATATATACAAGTTTTATGATGCCGTCTATCAAAGTAAAACTTTTTTATAGACTTGAAGTACCTTTACAAAGCATGTAAAGCACATCAAATACAAAATACAGTGATCATTAAATATTTAATTGTAAATCGCCAACCACTTTCAAGAAGGAAGCATCTTATTTATCGCTTAGTTCTTTCAAAATTAAATTTAATCTACAATAAATTATTAAAATAGATCATTAATTTCTCTTTAATCGTTTAATATAAAGATATAAATACCTTTAATTTAAAAATATTAACTTACCTTCTGCTTATTTCTGAGATGGGTGGAGCTTTTCAATACAATAATACAACTAAGAATAAATCTGAAAAAATTACTTCGTTAAGAGGATCATAAAAGATAAAATAGAAACAGAATGCAGTAAATTAAACAATTTCCAGTGGAAATTTTGATTCTTCTTCAGAAGTAGATACTTTATAAAATTATATTTGGGCAGTAATAATGGAGTTTGTAGAAAGCACTCAAACAATATAACGCAAGAATAATATTTTCAGAACCCAAGTGGAAATTGTCACATTTATATAATGAGTTACTACGCTCAGCTTCTAAATTGACACAGCACTCAACTCTGTATAATTTTGAATCCTTAATTTACGGACATTTTGAATAGCTGCTATATAATTTTAATTGTTTAATATTTGCATACGAAGGATCAAAAATAACAAGGAGCAATCAAAAAACGACTGAAAACGTGAATAAAGACAGTACTTTATTTTTAATATATATTTAATGTATGTTAAATTAATATTTTAATATATATTTAATATATATTTCTTTCTCGTCGATTTACTTATACATAATTCTTTGATATACATATCTACTAATAAATATATTTTTTTTAATATGTCAATTTTTGAAATGATTCCATTTTGCGTGCAGTTCTAGCATCCGAGCACCAACACTTAAATATTCTGATCGTCGATTTTTCTTATAAACTACATAAATAAATTTATATTAATTCTAAACTCACTGCTACATCATTTTAATCTATAACTGCAAAATATATATAATATAAATATAATAATATATAATTGGCAATTGAGAATAATAACAATTTATTAGTCACATATATATTAATAGTATTTGCAATATCTTAGTTTTTTAAATTTTCTACATTTTATTCCTCATTATTTTTCTAACGTAGTTCAAAATCATCCTAAGATTGGATTGGAAGAATTATTAAATAAAAATGTGAAAAGCTAGCTAATATCTCTCGTGGCCGTTTTTGTAATTATTAATCCACTTCTCACTCGACTTATAGGAATGTTAAGAAATGTCTCAGAAACATATTTTATTTCATACACAGTTATTGGATTAAGAAATAACTATCGAAATTATAAGATTATAATAACAAATTTCAATTCTAATGTTTGGTTTTCAAATTCTTAAAACTAAGAATATGAATCTATATTTTTAAAGAATATATTTATAAAGAGAAAAATAGTAAAGAAGAGAAATGGTAAAGAAATGTCATCAAGTCTTTAAGAATCAGAGAAGGAAGGGAATTTGGATTTTATCGTAATGAAATTAAATAATAAGGACAATAAAAGAAAGTGTAATTATGTCTATGGAATTATTAGAATCACATTCCATCAGAATTACAGGATTTGAAAACAAGGTCAGTCGTACCAAGAAATTATGATTTCATTTATTAAATAATCATCTTTTAAGGACTGAATAATACATCTATAAGAATATTTTTATCAGTGAGTATAATAATAATAATAATAATAATAATAATAATAATAATAATAATAACAAGAGACACATCTTTCTCGTACAATCGACTCGCGCCATAAAACTGCTGACGGCCTTCTATTCGAAGAGGAAAAATGCAATTCAACGTTCTAAACTTAGTGGCAACGAATGGCTGTATACGTGTTTCTACTTCCGGGACGTTTGAATTTTCTTTAAGAATAATAAATATCCTCGATCAACGTTGAAACAGTGCAACGTCTCGACTATTATTATTTGCATGTAGTATAGCTTCAACTGTAGAGACGTATCCTTGAACATTGAATTTATCACTCCCTTAATTTTTCTGAAAGTTAATTAAATCTAATTAAAAGCAAACTAACTAAATTTATTTTGAATTTTATAAATTTTTGTCTAGTAAACGTGTTTTTTTCTTTATCAGTTTTAGAACGAAAACTTAAATCTATATAGGATACGCCTCTGACAATGTGTAATATGTATAGTCTGGCGCAACAACGCGTCTCAGTCTTAGCCAATCTTCTTCGTCATTTACGAACCAGTCGTTAATCATTTTTTAAAATTATTTTTTGTTACTCGAGAAGCGAAACTGATTTCTTTCAGTGAAAATTTTCATATACGACAAATTTTTCTTTTGACTTTATTAGACATTTTTATGAGCAGAAAAACTTTTCACTGAAATTATTCATATTCACAGTCCTATACGCACAGTGATTCGAGACAATTATATATTCTCTAAAACGAAAATTTATGCAGAATATTCCTGAAGCTTTTTTATCTCGAGAATATTGCGAATCCCCTTTTCTTTTCAAAAATTCCACATTTGACTTTATGTTTTACATGTCACCTGATCCGCTTTTCACTCAATAAATTATCGCATCAGTCCTTTAATTTAATCATAGCATTTCATTGAAGAACATTAACGCTATAGAGTGAACTGTTGGAAAAATAGGTTTCCTCGCAAGCTCCCAATGTTCTCGAAAGATTCTCGAGAATATTCTCCAAAAATAAATTCTCGAAGTTTGGACATTGCTATGAATATTGCTGCGTAAACGCTAGAACGTTTATATCCTCAACTTTTTTTCATCTAAGGCGCTACCACGTTAGTGTGTGATCTTAAACTATCTAAGTGTACATATCGGATATTGATGCACTTGCCAAAAATATTTAAATTGAAATTTGAAGACGGAAGGATACGAAGTTTAGATTCCCGATCTTCTTTCGCTTTTCACCAAAATGGCGATCTTCCAGATTGAAACAAAATAATTCTGCTTTAGAATAAAAAAAAACTCTGTAGATACATTTAAAATAATAATTAATTTTATTTATTGCAATTTTAATAGAAATAAAGTTTATTGATTCGTATTTCAAAATAACTCTAGTGTTACTCTGGTGAAAGTTTTGGATAGAAAAAATTCTATTTCGAAAAAAACAAGTATGAATAATGCAATATTTGATACATAAAACCAGAGATATATTTTGTTTAAATCTGAAATTTATAATGTGACACATTTCAAGAATTGAGTTGAACTGTACTTTGTTTTGAAATTGTCAGCACATCTAGTATTTGCATCTTGCATTTGCCTCTATCTACAACAAGTGTATTTGTATATATATATAGATATATACATTTTTAATTAATAATTTATCACTGCTTTACAGGACTATACAAGTGTTTGCGTTGGTCCGAATGTTATCCTGCTATTTCGTGTGTTGCTCACAGCTGTGTGTAGGTAGATTTAAGTTTACTATTTACATGTACGTGCTATGAAATTGTGCTCTGAAATGAAGATAGACAATATTTTCAGTCAAAGCTGAACTATAATGTAATTAAAGTTACATTTTGCATACTTCAATTAATAAACTATAAATGCAATTGGTCAACCTATTAAAAATAGTAATTTCCCCAATTTTATTGTTTAAGATCAACATCTTCAAAATTACGCTTTGAGACAATTATAAATGATAAAAATGTTGATTTATCAAAGCAGAGTGAAATTTATACAAAATTTTATTTATTAATTATTAATTCTATTAATTCTTCAACGTAAACTGCAAATAAAATAAAGGAAAATAAATAATTATACAATGGATGTATTAATAAATGTTTTAAAGACGATTTATTTTTAAATTAATTCAGTAATAATAATTTCAATATAGTGCAAACTTAACGACAAAATTGTCAATCTACCATTCTTTTCAGTGCAAGAAATAGAAAGGCGCCTAGGTTTAAGAAAACGTTCGACAAATCGTATGATACCTGAATAACACTAGAAAAAATTATAGACTTTTTTAAATATAATTTGAAAACATATATTTTACTACTCAATAAATCATTATAATCATATAAACCAATGCTTTAATTACAACGAAATAGACCCAATATAATAAGAATTAATAAACAGATTGTGCTGAAATTATTTTATCATGTCTGACCAAAGCGTCCTCGTTCTACTTAATATTCCTTTTCAGGCCTCAACCAAAGGAAAAATTCATCGAACGTCTTCTGATTTCGAATTTTAGCATCTAAATTAATTATTTAACACACACACATGAAGTCAATGTTACTTCGAAAAAATTGGCAGTACAGTAATAAATTGAAAGACTTGCAATTCTTCCGGCATAAATTTCATTCTTCGTCGTCTTTCTCCTCGATCTCATAAACCCAGTTTTTTGCGCACAAAAATTTAGATTCGGGTCTACGAATGATATAAATACGACTTATTATGATCATTGGACTTTAAGACAAGTATCCTTTTTTTATTAACATATTATTTTCTTTTATTATTTAAATTGCTGAAGGGCTCAAGTCCAAGGATCACTACCTCAAAGAGTAGCACGTGTCTGAATCTAAATGTTGAGTTTTTAACTAGAAAATGCATATTTTTAATGCATTTCTATTAATAATTTTAGACAAGGACGCAAGAATGCAACGCAAACGGCACATATAATTAATCTGAACGCGGCCTATTTTTTGCTATGACATCTTCCCAGTACTTTTTTTTAAACATTCTTACACACTCATCCTAATCATTTTTTGTCGATCTCGCAGCTATTTACAGTTTCACTTACAATTTACCGAGACTATACTGTAAAAAATCGACTGTGGTTAAAAATTTAGTTGTTAAAACAACTACGTGTTAAAACAATAATTTTATTCGTGTGATTTTAACACCAATAAAATGTGTGGATGTTCGCGAATTATGCGATTTTCTAAAATTCAAGTTCGATAGTACATCGAATTTGATAAGTGTGCGCTTTAGGAATGTAAAAGAGAAGCAAATATTAAGACACGTTAGGATAACTAGACAAATGATTCTTTGCACTACTGTAAATTTGCCAACAATAAATATTCGCTGTAAATTTAAATTATTTATACAATTATAGGACTTTCAATTTCTCAGAAAAAAATACATTAATAGTGTATATATTAAGGGCGAATATTTACTGTCACTCGATTAAATCTAAATGGATTCATGAAGCATAATCAGCATTTTTAGAATACGATCAAACTAGTTTCGCTCTTTTTCCTTACTTTCACCATTTGCAAACTTGCAAGAATCACAAAGACTAGAGAGGAAAAAAGACTTTCGATATTTGAAAACGATTGCCTTTTTTCCCATCATATTTTCATGGGTCCCCTTTCCTAAATGCGCAAGTATTTGCATCATTAATTTCTCCAAGGCAATCATTTTATTGATGTTTTCTCGAAAATAGAACAACCCGTTGTCGTATTTGAGAGAAAGGAGAATTATCCGAATTTAGAATATCTAATTCAATCCAAATTAGAGAAAAGTACGTTTTTTTTTGATAATTTGATATGTTAAGATTGCTGATAAAATGGATCAAATGTTTTCTAGATGAAACATTAAAAATAAATAATTGAATTTAATGTTATTAGTAAGATAAAGAATTATTATTTTTATTTATTTTAAATATAATGTAATCTTGTTGCTTAGTTTTGTAGAATCGAAATGTACAAAATTTTTCGATTTTAGTGGGCGGAATATCTCAAAAAGTCGTACTATTTCAATCATAAATAACCAAATGCCAATTCTTTTTTCAGAACTTAAAATATTGGTTTGTTAAATTCTATTTCTCTCTTTGTACGACAATGAAATGAAAATTATTGTTAGTTTCGAGTATTGTCTTGTTTTTAAATACTTGCGTGTTCACAAAACAAACATTTTTACATAGCAAAGTTCAAATTAGTGTCCCAGTCACTCAGTTTGATCTACTCATTAATTCCATCTCATTATTAATCTAATTATCTACACGCTTCGTTCAACACTCGGACTCAATTTACAATCTATCTACAGATGTTAAAATGAAAAGTTTCACTCGAAGCCTGATAATTTTTTCTCGATATTATTCTCATTTTTTTAGAATATATTACAGTCACAATATTTATCATTATAGATCCACAATTAGTATATTGAAAAATTGATAAACAATTATTAATATATGTATACTATATATAATAGTCAAATATTTGTACAGGTTAAAACACAATTATTGTTTACACACAATAGAATGAAAAGATTTATCTCGTATTCTCGTAAACGGTGAAATTCCTTAAAAGTTACAACGATGTTTTTCATGCTTCGAATGGAACTCAACAAGTTATTCTCGCACTGTTTCAAATCTATCGGATTACGGTTTTGGCTTTAATCTTAAACTACGAAAACTTTCTCATAGAACTCTCGCTGTCTACTATACGAAACAATAATTTAGAATAGATTTCCTTATTTCAGAAGTAATTTGCATTTATATTTTCAAGTTGAACATCTCCGACATTCAATAATATTCTACTTCAAAATTGATTCATTTTGTTTACAGAAATTCTCCCATTATATAAATGCAAAATAGTAAGTTACTATAACAAACCGCAAAAATTGAGTCATGAGGAAATTGAAGTTTTCATTATTCAGAGTATTTTTAATATATATTCTTCTCTCAACTTCAGTATTTGCAGTTAATTAAAATTTGGATGGCGTTCTCTTGAGGCTCTATCGAATCCAATAAATGCAACGTTCAAGAATAATTGTCACTAATTTTTAAAACTCAACATCTTTATTGAACAAATACCATTTTTTGAGAATGTTTCAAATTTCTTAAATAATTTTTTATTCTTGGTTCTAAAATAATTTTCTGATGCTTTGAATTTAATTTGTTGAAATTATGAATATTGGGAGCCTTAAAGAGAACGATCAATACAATACTCTCAGAAATGAGTAGAAATAAAGTTGCACCAAAAAAAGTACCTCTTTGATCGCGCGAATATTTACATTTTACAGTGACTACTCACTTCACGAAATAATATAATACAGTATGATCTTATAATATTATCAATAACGATTTGCCGAAATCTCCGAGGCTTTACACGTTTAGTTAGTGCAACTTCGCAGCGAGACTTTGAGACTCGAGCGAAGTTTTTGAAAGAACGAGGGCATATATCTTACTTAAATATAAAGGTACTTTGGGCGCCTTTTTTTACCCGAGAATTTTATTACTAGAAGGTAATCCGTCGCGCGGAAGGCCCCTTAGAAAAAGACGAATCGAGTCCTTACCTCATCTCTAAAGATGAGTCAATAAAAGTTCTATAGGCTAATGGAAAGTGAACTATACACTATACAGATTTTCCGCAGTCGTTCAGCGATAAAGTTGAAGTTTCAGAAGCCGGATCGTCCTGTCGTTCTTGAAATTGAAGATCATTTGTAATTGAGCGCACGATTTTGCTCAGCCTCTCTAGATTCGTTTTGATTTTCTTCTAAAAGAGAGGTGTGTAAGGTGATCCTTGAAATCGCAACGTGACTGTCAGGACCCTTCCAAAGGAACATCTTAAGAAGATTCTGCGACTCCAACGTCGCCTGGACGATTTTGTATTCCAAAAGGTATGCGGTGCATTATCCTTAAATACTTGGCACTCGATGCCTCTCACTTGCCCTTCGGAGCTGCAAAGAAGAAAGGACATCCGCCTTTGGTTCAGACTCTCTTTCACAGATCGTGTCTTGCATCGTGAGCTTTTGGAACGAGCTTACCACAGCTATAGGTAGATACTCATCGAAAACTTTGGGGATTCATTTTAGATGACGATGATGATGATGATAATGATGATGCTTATATGAGATGATTTTTTAAAAGATTTTTGGCAGTATGTACTTTCAAAAAGCGCATGCATACCTCCAATTAATTTTAAGCTTCATGTACATATCTTGACTTTTGGATAGATTTACAAGTTTTATTTGAAGCTTTTTTTATATATTTTTACTATTAACCGTGATAAACACAAAAAAATTATTTTCAACGGGTTTTTGTGGTTTTTATCATAAAAATGGAATTTACGGGTATTTTAATTACCAATTTCGAATGAATCGGTGGTATGTGCTTTTCGGAAGTTTATCCCATTTTTTTCTGACTTTAATTTTCCTAAGTAAAATGGTGAGTATTTATCGACGTCCCAGTTACCTTAAAATACACATTCTTGTCTCTTGGAATCGGAAATGTTCCCTCATGTAAAAAAGAAAACGAAATATTGACATTTGAAGTAGAAATTCCTTTTATTTTTTAATATAAAGATATCAGTTCTTTCTCATCAAATGAATTGTTTCTGGCCATATGTATCCAGCTCATTGCTATCCTGCTTTCAATATTTTACATTTTTTATACGTACTATAAAAAATACTATTTTAAACACTATAAGAAAAAAAATAATTTCGATTTCTTTAAAAAAAAGTGTTAATTGAAGTATTATACTTTAATACAAAGCTTTATCAGAAAAAGGTTAACTGAATAAATGGTTATCTCATAATTGAAAGATACAGTCTACCTTAGTTTGAAAAGGTGCCGTAAGTACTTTTAATTTCTTACTTCTTTTCTTTTCTTTCGGTACTAGAATCCCTGGATTGAGTTTCTAAAAGTTATTTACATGAAAAAGGCTTCGATAAAAAGACTATTACTCGTTTGACCCCGTTTTGGCTTCTTTAATTACGTTTTTAATTAATTTTAACCTGATCCTGTAAGGAATCGTAAAGGAACAATAACTGATTGTTATTAAAAGGCTTCCTGAT
Source organism: Synergus japonicus (assembly GCA_900474275.1). Classification (NCBI taxonomy): domain Eukaryota; kingdom Metazoa; phylum Arthropoda; class Insecta; order Hymenoptera; family Cynipidae; genus Synergus; species Synergus japonicus. Next base: position 112,673 of record UCOH01000877.1, read on the forward strand.
AAAACTAAATAACATTTAAAGCCGAAAAAAAAGTGAGAGGACTCAATAAATATATAAATTTCCAAGATCCAAAAAGAATATTTTCGGGAATTGAGGAAAAGTTTTCGAGGCAAATAAAAATTTAATTTTAAAAACAGAATAACTATCTCTTTTTGAGAATCAAATTAGTTCGTCTGCTAATGGAAACGCTCTTTGTATCCTAACTTTGTCAATTCTATAGACACTAACATTCAAGCTGATTCCTTGAGAAGCTCTTCAACAAAGTGTGCTCACGGCTAAAACCGAATTGAAATTCAAGCAATGCAGTGTTGGCGTTCAATTATCGGTAAGCCTTCTATGTCGAATTCTCTTCAATAAGATTCTCCTCTTCGTATTATGAATCTACGTCCTCGAGTAAATCAGTCAAATTATTCTACTCACTAATGAATATACAAACCTAATCTAATCAATCAATCAGTGAAACAGTAAATGAATCAAAATTTTGTTAATAAAAATTCAACATTTACTTTCTGACAGAAAAACTCGAAGAGATAATATGAAACACAGGAAGTCTTGTACCTTGGAAATTTGCAATACATTCTTATATTAACATAATATACACTACATTTTCTGATACGAGACAAATCTTTGCATTTCAAGTATATAAGGATACACTAGTCTATGTCCCTAGAAACTATATATATTTTTTTTTCTCAGTAGGGATACAAATGTCTTTCTCTGTCGTGATAAAAATAGACAAATCAGTCTTTCCTGAGAACGAGTTACTACGCGTAGGAGATACGACGACCTGAATACGGTCCAAAGACCCTGAATAAATGCATCTTTCCATCCGGTTGATCCTTATATCAAATTGCTCACGTTAGGAAGAAGAAATAAAAATGAATCGGTTAAGAAAGTAAATCTTTTAAAAGTAAAAGCACATTTCTCTCCGTCATATAGAAATTTGTTTACTTGACAAAGGTAACTATTTTCTCTAATGAAACTATATATATACGATTTTTTTCAAAAATATATCTTTAATATAAAAGAAATGTTCTCCGATGCCAACGCAATTTCATCAGTGATTATTACATGAAAAAATTGGATTCAATCAACAACAAACGGATCGTTGATTGTATCTAAAAAAAATTATTTTCTCATACTACTTTTTCATAAAAATCCTGAATTTTCGTTTGAAAAATGAAACAATTTCCTTCTAAATGCCCACCCATAAGTTTTCCAACAGAAGGAAAGGATTTATCGTTTCTAGATAAACTTCTTGAAAATTTGTGACTATCCAATCGATACACACTTGTGTAGGTAAACGCTCTTTCAGCATGCGCTCTGATTCCTCTACAGTAGGTAAGTATGCGTTCAGTAGCCATAGAAGATGCAAAAAGGTCAAGATTAAACTTTAAAATAAAAGTGTAATGTATGAGTAAAATGTTCAATCAAATCTAAAACAAAAATAATTATGCATTCACGACCAATGGGGTCAAGAGTACAGGCAAATCGTATCGTGCAAATCAGTTCCAGAAACTCGTAATAAATACGCGAATTCAATAGGTAAGTGGATAAATTTGGTATTTGACGACACAATAGGTTCCTTTTATACCTGCTGTGGGTAAGCTCATTCCAGTGGTCAACTTCAAGACTTTTACTCGGCACTAATTAACGCCGATAAAGGGAAACTCGTACGATACAAATAGTACTAAAGCTCGAAACAAGATTAGGCTGAAAGCTCTCCTGTTTAAGCGGCTTTCAATATGTTAGATTCACACTGTCTAGTGTCTACCTACTAAATCACCTTCACATCGAACGAGAGATTTTTTCAGCTTTCTACTTAAATTTTTTAAGCTTTCTAATTAAATTATTTAAGCTTTCTACTTAAATTAATTTTTAAAAGTATTAAACCTCTGAAAGTTTCCCTTGCACTTTTAATTACTCTTGAATATAAAAGAGAAAACTTAAGCAAAAGAATGAATAAAGCTTCAGGAAGAAAAAAGCTTCATTACGACTTATAAGACAGTGTATCAACTGATTAAGGAAATGATAATTTTCTCAGTGACACTTTAAGACACTTTTTACTTTTTCTCTTTGTTTTGAATTATCCATGAAAGGGTTTTGGATCTCGACCAAGCTGCGACTTTTGTATTTAATTAGATCTCTCAGACTGTCAAGTTTCGCCTTAAGAAAAAACCTAATTCTGACATTGAATGCCATTCTCCTATGTCCGATGTACCATCAGAAACAAAATGAAAAAGAAAGACTGTATTATTTTTATAATTATTTAGACGGTATTAACCAGAAAAAGAGGTCACGAATTATTACAATAAAAACGATAAAGGAAAAAACTCTTTACGTAAGACAAATTGTACGACGTACCGGAAATAAAAGAGAATTTTATACATATTTTTTCTCACACAATATTTATATGGTTTGTTCTCTAAAACTGAATCAGTCAAATTCCATTGATTTTCAGTGACTCTTTTCTCACGATTTTAACCAGTGAAAGTTCACTGAGAATCAGTCAAAAGTCCCTGAAATTTTCAGTCATCTTCACTAAACTACTAAAAATTTCAGTGACTTGTCACTGCTTTCCAGTAGATTTTTCACTGATTAAAATCGTGAGAAAAGAGTCACTGCAAATCAGTGGAATTTGACAGGTAATCAGTTAAATTTCACTGATTCAAGTTTAGAGAGTGAGGATAATTATATTCCCTATTATTATTTATACAGTAATTACAATATGGAAATTTGACTGTAATAAAATAAAATAAAATAATTGAAAAGTTCAGGCACGTTATTTCGCGGGGAGATTGATTAAGACGATTCAGTGGAAGTGGAAAGCTTGTTCTCTGGTTCGATGTGAAAGCGGTGAAAAAAAATGGTCGTTTGAGGCTCACCGTTAAGCAAAAGCCGGTTGGCCATGACTGATTTCGGGCGAGTAGAGGAGGACGGTGGTAGAAGGTGGTCAATAGCGGATTGGTGATGGTGTTTAGTCTCTGAGATGGACTCAAGCGGTCTCCGAAACCGGAAGCGGTGGCTGCCCACCAGAAGTAGTCATGGCAGGCGCGGTGGCTGTGGTGGGAACCGGAAGTGGCTGTAGGGCCTGCATGTCGCAGGTATGGGAACCGCGCTTCTTTAGGTCCTGGAACAATTGGTATTTCGCAAATGTTTCAAATCTTTTCTCTGTCTTCTCTATTTTCTTATTTATTCAATTAATTCTCTAGAAAATTTTGTCCTTTTTTCTAATATTTTTTTTGTATTTTTCTTTCAAGCGAATACATAACAACTATAGTGCTTAAGGGCAAAAGCGGGGCGAATTTTTGTAGGACTTTATTTCGTCGAAGAAAACAGGATTCCCGCAACGAGTTTCCAGACAATAAAGTAGAAATAAAAATAAAAGGAGAGAAACTAAGGGAGAGCTAAATTACATGCTGAGGATTAAAAGAGTGTGTTATTTTGAAAAATGTACAGGGGAGCTACTTCCATAAATATGTAAACTTTTAACTCGGACAAGTGACGTCTTTCTTGGATAATTATTTCGTACAGCTAAATAGTGAAGTGATCTACTTCCTTGAGTTCAAACTTGATAATGCATTCAAGAAAGTTTCCAACAGAAAAGTTGAAATTAGAATCATTCTACTTAAGTAACATGAAATTCCACTTTTATTCGTATCCGATGTTAAAAGCTACTCCTATCATAAAAATGGAGTAAATTATAGTTAACGGCTCTCTAGACCTTTTTTGCAATAAGAAAGTTTGGAAATGTTCAAGATTATTTTGAATTGGACTTGAAAGTTTCTTCGCCGAGTAAAGAATCTTTGGTAGATGATGTCGCCAAGACGCAACTTTTGCTTGAAGTTGCATTGGAACCCTGTTTTCCAAAATAGAAATACAAGAAAATCATAAAGAAGTTACAGGGATAAAAATTTATATATATATTTAAAAATTGCATGCTCGTAAAAAATTGAGCATATAACAATATATTAAACATCAAATTGTCACGGTTAATAGGTAATATATAAAATAATAACTACAAAAGCCTGAAACATTCCAATAGATAATATGTAGTGCAATAGTTAATATAGTGCAAAAATTGAAGATTCGGTCGGCAAGACCGAAGGAGGGGGAATACTACTAATACTACTTGAATAGTTGTAGGTAATTAGGGTCAATAAAGTGTCTAGATTGATGTGTCAATTAAGATCCAGCCGCAACGTATTTCAATTTCTACTTTAATCTTGTTTTAAATTAAAGCTGCCTAATTTGAATCTAAACTAAAAGTTTTTAAATATAATATTGTATTTATTTACTGAAAAAATTTCGTTTCGAAAGAAATAAATTGGTTATATGGAAGAAAAGCGATTAAAGGAAAAGTAAAGAGCTTTTTTACGATCAACCGATATTTAATTGACTCTTAACGCGACAAGTTAAAGCGTTGCGACTGGGAACTTCGATTATAACGATGGAAACGACAATCCTTGTCACTTAACTGAAGTTTATTATCAACAATCTTAAGAAATGTTGAGAATCTTCCGCGCTAATAAATATTTGGGCTACATCAAGATTTATTGCAGAGATTGTGTGTTGTTGGAAAATAGTGAGGAAAAGAGATAATAATTTTCTGCTAAGGAGTTCTAAAAAAGGTTCCAAGTGCATCGAACAAACCTTAAAACTTGTTGCTGACGTTCTGAAGTGCGACGTGTAGAAGAAATTGTATCTAAGCATAAGTGATCTTAAGGGGAGACAAATATTACTTGAAAATTATACTTTCTACCTTCATAAAAACTCAAGATTAAGAGTCCAATTCAGGGTCAAAACATTTCTAAAATCTTCATCATTTTTGTCGCAAATCGAAGTTTGGATAATACTATATACATAAGGATTTATTATAAAATGAATATATTTACCAATAAAAATAAAAATACTTAAAAGAAAATTCATATCTCGTATTAAGATCTAATTAATTTTTTCAAATCGTACGGTCTTATAACCGAGAGTACAACATGATCCTATTGACACTGATGGATTTTAATTTTCCGATACTGATCCCGAAAAAAACTCAATCCTGTCTCCCCTTAGAAAAGTGGCAGAGCGTGATTTATGACTCGTAGAATCGTTGGTTTTAAAGCTGGAAGATAAGCGTTTCCAGAGAGCTATTTAGCCATCCTAAGATTCATTTCGATTGACAATTGAGCGATCGAAAGCAGTGGGAAACAAAGGAAAGCTATTCTAGCGAGAAAGCGTGAAACATTCAGAAAGCAAAGGATGAGGTATTCACTTTTTTCTACCACGGCACATTGTCTGGATTTTTTCCTACTTCTACCCTTTCAATTTTTTTAGTCAGTTCGGGGAAGAAAGATTGCAAGTTTTTGCTGAGTTGAGCGAAGCTGAGTGCAAGGAGTGAGAATGGGAGGAAAGATAAAGAGAATGGGTGAAAAGATAAAGAGAATTGAAGGGATGATGAGAATAAAAAAACGAGAGAAAAGCGAAGAAGTATTATGGGAAGCTGCGGTTCTTCGTGGACTAAAGCATCCTTGGAATTTGATGGTTCCACGAAGACAACTGGATTTTTCAAATGATCGAGGAATCAACATGCGTTCCAGCTTAGAAATTCAGGGCCGGCTCAACCTCCTCCGATTTATAAAAATTTGAATTCTGAACCTATACTTTTCAGGTTTTTCAATTACTTTAATCGAATAGCAATTGAAGATTTACTTTTTCGTTAAAGATTAAAGTTAGAACTGACACTGATCCTATGATTTAGAGTATCGTTGAGAGAATGCACGGGTAATATTGTGTTATCTTTCCTCTTCAAGGATAACGAGGTAGCTTGAGCCAGCTCTGTGAAAAAGTACACAAAGAGGCTTAGGAAAAGGCTAACTCGTAGAAAAGCCAGGCGAAAGCGATACCAGAGTGAGTTACTCGCTAATCGTGAAAAAGGAGAGACCAACGATGTGCCCTCGGTCCTTCCTTGTTTCTCTTTTTTTTCTTTTTTATATCGACCTCAGTGTCTTAAATCCCCCATTAATTTCAAGTATTGCGGAATATTTTCTTTGTATATTTTCAAAGAAAATACTCAGTACGTTACTTGTTGGCGATGTCTGTAAATAACAGAATGGCGATTATCAGATAAAATATGGATTAAAGTTTAAAGTTTAAAATAATTTTTCAAAGAATATCTCTTCATTGTTCCAATATTATTTCAGGGGTGTCTTTATATTTTATATAATATCTTTATTTAACATATAATCCCAAAAACTGTAGAGAAGAAATGAAGAACCATTATTCCTGAGAGACAAAACGTCCTTCCTTTCTTCTCCTAAATATAAATTTTATTTTCCGAATCGCCATCGATATTTACACATCAAATCACCCTAATAGTCCCCCTCGAATATACTTTGATAAAAATTCTCCTCGCACACTTTGCGAAAAATCTCAGACGTTCTTTACCTTTGTCCTGACTTGTATACGGTCGCCGTATACGAGCACCACCCTATCCTTGTTCTCGTTCGACGTGAGCTGATACGATAAGCTCTGCACGAAGATCATCGAATATCATTCATCAACGATTTCATTTATTGATTTCAATATTTTCCATTCATTTTCGTGAACGACACATCGCCACATTTTTGCACGCCAAATTAGTATTATTGGTTTTGCATCATTTTCCATTCCATTAAATATCATGGTATAATTTCCAAGTCGCGTTTGCGAGCATTATTAATTCATGTTATTTTTTGCACGTCATTTTCAGCATTTTTTAAGCATATATTTGTATTTGAAAAATGGAACGAGTCTCGCAGATTAGATTTGGATAGGGGAGGGCCGAGAGGGCCAAATAATTGAGGTAGGTCCGGAGTCCGAATCAGCCACCAGAAAATAAGAAGACGGATGTTGACATTCGATGATGATGACGGTTGCAGATGGTGTCCAAGGTCCAAAATAGATGAGGAAGGTCATCGACGGCGATAGGCACGAAAATAGGGAAATAGAAGAATTTCATTGATAGAGTGTGACGGGTGGCAGTTTTTTTTTTTTAATAATCTTTCTCTTAGAGGCTAGTGCATATCGAGAGTTGTGTATGTATTTTTGCCCGACTTAGGCTGCTTTACTTTTCTTTCTGCCTCGCATCGGTTTTTTTTTGTTTTTATCTATTTTTTAATCCGTCCCTATGAGGATCTCTATATGATTTCTAAGAGCTGTAAAACAGAGACTCTCGTCTGTTTTGGATCATTTTTTTTGGGCTCTTTTTCTAGTTTCGATCACTCGCTCTCAAAACGAGGCCTCGACGAGACAAGTGTCGTCCACCCCCGTCTGACCCCCCTGGCCCCCTGAGGCTTGGGCCCTTGTCGCCGGGATGTACTGACTGTACGCCTGCTGAAATCCACATCACAAGCACACACTACATTGTTGCACGCTAGGCTCGCCTATTCTAACTCTCCTAATCCTACTGATATCAGTGCTTAACATTGTCCCAACATCTCAATTAAACAACTCTGTCCTGTAAGGGTGTTCAACTCAGAGTTCAGAGAGTTATAAAATGCTTGTGCTAAAAAAATTTCTAGTTATTTTAACCACAGATTCTGGTTAATATAGTATATTAAATTTAACACTATTTTCTGATTAGAATAAACAGAATTTTAGTTATTCTAATCAGAATTTTTTTGATTAGAAAGGGGGTGAAAAAATCAGGGAATCTTAATAGTTTAGCTAATTTATATATTTTATCAAAGTACATACTTTTTAAAAATAAAACAAGTTTTTTGAAACTGGATCAACACCCTTACGTAAAATGGCTTTTCCTAAAAGTTGCCGACGGCTTGTACTCTATATATATATAAAGATATAAACTTATGCCCTACTTTCAATCGAAAGTTTTATTTGGAACGAGAAAATGTTTATTGACAGCAGCGGATTACATGTAACTCGAGGCTCTTCTCTACTTTCGGATTTTCTAAAATAAGTCTACAGGGAAAATAAAAATCCCCAGCAATTTTTTAAGAGAACAAGGTGTGAGAAAAGTATTCCTTGGTTAAATTTATAATCCAGCACTGTCAACTGCTTTAAATAAAACCTGAAATACTGACGAATTATTTATAAAAAAAGAATGTGATTCTGACAAATGTAAAAGTTTTCTCTGTTTGTCCCAAACAAATCAGTCAATTTTTATCCAATTTCTATCCCAGATTATGTGCACTAATAAGGTAAAATCTACCACTACAGATGTCAATGAAACTCGAGCCCTTCCTATCGTGAAGATTACTAAACTTTTTGTGCTCTCGTGAAAATGCACCGCACAGAGGATTAATTTTCTCTCTAAAGGGAAAAAGGTGAATGAGATCAAGTGTTTTCGGCGTTCTAGGCCGACAGATAATATGGCGGAAGGTGGAAAAATTTGCTCTAATGGAACTTATTTCAACTACCCTCTGAATCTATCTTTTCAGTGTGTTCTTCTCTCTAACCGTCTAACTCACCCTGATGTTCGCCCCCAATCTCACTCGACCCACCTAATCTCGCATCCAACCGTTAATCTCATAGCCTAACTTTCCGCTCTGGGCTTCCTCATCTTCTCCCTACCCTTCTTTATTACATTTATTGTCGTCTCTCTTACGTGACCAGAATTATTCGAATTATTAGAATTTACAGGAGATCCTTGATTGCCCAAAATTCGTTGTCAACAAACCCTCTGCAGATTATTAATGATTATGAAAATTAATGCCAATTAGACTATTGCAGTCATATCTTGAGAAACGGTTTATATGTTATTATTCCTTCCAGTCTAAGTCACTGGTTGGCAAAGTAACAAAGAAGTATTCTAAGACTTCTCACGCGATTCCACAGGTGGCTTTTGCACGATTTTCAAGAAGTGCAATATGTTCGCCCGTCACGCTATTTAAATCGCTTAACCTTTCTATTGAGGTGATCATCTCTTTGAAGACTACGAAAATTTTCATAATTAGTTTCCAAGTTCCAAATCTTGTAATAAGAAAAAAAAAATAGAAAATAATAAGCAAGATGTATATAATGAGAGTAAATAAACAAGTTTTGAATGAATATTGTTAACATAGATTATTAAGTATGTTAAAACAATTATTCTAGTGAAAATTCACTAATCAACCACCTGTCGAACATATAATGATGATAAGTATGTAGCCATATATTGTTTCGACAATATATGTTGTCACACTACATATATATTCTCATTACTTATTAATTAATTAGAAATTATACTCTGTAATGACTTCAAGGTTCGTGTTTACACTATCACATGAAAGATCGATAATAAAGTTTGACAATATGCCGTGGCATTCGATAAGCTTATTATTGATTTAACCACTTATGGACGAGTGTTGTAGTCTATGAGTAGAAAAGTTAAGTATTTATAACATAAATAACAGCAAACATCAATAAATATAAAGCTTTAATATAGAGCTTTAAATAATTTTCCTTGTATAGTTCTGCAATTTTTTTAAGTGAGTTATTAGAGTATAGTATTTATGAATAAAACCATTTTTGATCTTTTGTTTTTAAAAATTAAATTCACTTACGAATGTCGGGCAATCAATATAAAATTCATAACAGAAACAATAGCGAATAATTCTAGTATTAATAATAAAGAGAGACGAAGAATAAATGTAAATATTAACTCTGCAATAATGACAATTATTTTTGCAAAAAGTTTTTCTAGCAGTTAGCATATTAAACGATGGGATGACATAAACACGAGAAAAATCATGAACACTGAAATATTAAAAGATATGTTGTTTATCTATTACATATCTGCATAATATTTTCTTTGATGATAGCATATTTGTAGAAGAAATTTGTACATGTCGAAGAGAATTATGTGGGTAAAGATCGGGATTTATACTATACATTGAAATATTCAGAGATATGACTTTTAGGATAAATTGTCAAGTAATTGTACAATTTGAAAATTAATTTCATGATAAATAGAATTTGATATCTGTATAATAAGTAAATATTTAGCATACCTACTTTTTGATAGGTTCATTTTTCATACAAATTCAATACTAATATACCAAACATTGAAAAATCGTGTTAATATAGATTGTAATTGGGGAATGATTAGCAAGGTACACAACTCAAGGGTAATATACATGTTTGTCGAACCAATGATCAACAAGGGAACAAATATAGACAGTGGATTCGTTCCAAATAATTATTAAATACCTACTCTCCACAAAATATGTGTATACAGAAAATTAGGTAAATTAGGTTCAAAGCAAACTGAAATGCCACTACAAATTAACTATCTTTGTAGAAATGTTCATTCTCGAATATTGCTATTCAATTCTGTTTATTTAGGTCAGTTGACTCGTGGTTGATTAACTGATTTATTATTTATCTGCGAAAACATTTGATCGCGTTATTGAAGAATTGATTAAAATTCGTATCTGAGATACAAAAGCCTCTAACTCGTACCCTGATTTTTCGAAAAAGAGAATTCGAAATCAAAGTTTAGAATATCAACGTTAATAAAATTAAAATTCCTGTCTTAAAAAAATTCCCATGGCCAATGAGAGAGATTTCTATTTCAGTTTCTCAAAAATCTAAATGAGGGAATTTTACTCGGTACCTTAATAAATATTATATTATACTTGCAAAATAATAACATGAACCTTAGAAATTTACGATAATACTTCAAGAATCGATAAATCGAGTTTAAATCAGATCTTAAAATTAATATTCCTAACGCAGCTGTTTGCAAACGACGCTTCAGATACTTTTCCTGCAAAATTTTAAGATTTCGAAAGCATCTCAGATACGATATTTCGATATGAATAAAATTCCAAAATTAATTTTTTCCAGAAAACTTTGACCAAAAACTATTCAAAAATAATTAGCATCAATATTTTGATTACAAAAAAAGTAAATTTTAGTATTTTCTTGTTCAGTGAAGAAAAGAAAATGCCTAAAAAATTGTTTTAACCAGAAATTTGTAATAATTTGTCTAGGAACGTTGATCAAGGGTACAAATAAGCCTAAACAATTTTCAAGGGATAGGTTATCGACACGTTATCAGGGTAAAGACAAGAGGACTGGCAAAGCTTTTTAGGCTGATACTTAATATTCCAGTTTGTCTTGCCTGATTCATTTGAAGTGGATGCCCTGGCACAGACTCCCGCTGTTCCTTCTGCTATGCATTATTCATAAAAGCAACTCTCGTTATAATATGACACCTTACTTTTGGTTAATTCACACTGACTATATTATATATTATATATATATATCTCCTTTTTTATCTCTATCTCTATCTCTCTCTTTCTCTCTGTCTCTTTTCTACTTTGTGAACCCCACAATTTCATAAACCCTGATGATAGAGCCAGATGCAATTTCGAGCAATTGCAGTTGTACAAGAACGAGTTACGGTCGCTTCGCTTTTGTGTTGTCATAGAAAGATGAAGGAAATTGAAGTTCCAGTGTGTGGAAAGGATTCGCGAATTCGAAATCGCACCAGCTCTAGAATTGTAATTTTCAATTGAACTTTCTCAAGCGGAACAATTTCACGAATGCAATAAAAGCATTTCATATGTCTTGAATAAGATTATAAAATAATTTATGTTTCGAGGATATTCATTTAAATTACATAAATTGAGAGATAAATTTTTTCAAACTATTCTTTTAATACATTGGCGTGATGCAGGCACATATGGACTTGAAAATTTCCATCGACCGTGTTTAATGTTGGTATGTACACGTTTATGAGTACGAGTTGGTACAAATCGATAACATTGAGTAAAGCAACCGCACTGAATGCAGTTAAACGTGCCATATAATAGTATTCTCTATTTATATATTCAACACCAATTTGCTCTCTTAAACCAAAATGGAAATCCCTTTTTTTGTGCCACATACTTCAGCTCAGTTGAAAGTTATACACAGGTCATAAAATTATGTACTTGTCCGAGAAAGACTTTTAAAGGAGTAACGCAGAAAGTTCGCATGGAATGGGAATAAGATTCTTTTTTCACAGAAGTTTACCGAAAAAGTAAGTGTCTTGAGACATTAAATGTGTAACGAAATTATTAATACTGTTAGTTAAAGAGCTCAGAGAGAAAGAAACCTTTCGACCTATATTTTTGTTTCAATATATCTCCTAAAGGCTTGTAGTAATTACCATAAGAAGAAATTTAGTTTCCTCAGCTTTAGACTCGCAATAATAGAAGTAAATGGTCTAGTTTTAGGAAAAAATATTTATTACTGCGAACGTAAAGTTGGGGAAACTAAATTATATGGTAAAGTATCACATACCCTTAATTTGTAAATTAAAAAAGTAGCAACGATGGCAACAATTCGTGTGTGGATCTAGAACAGTTTAAAAAATTTCGATTTACTAAAGTATGTTTCTTTTTGTTGTTAATCTGAATGTAACATTTGAATAATTCTGATAATTTATGTGAAACGTTGCACATTGTCGAGTTCTAATTACTATAGCGTTAACATACATAATTAAATGTGCATCACACTGTGAATAATAATTTTACCCAGGCAAAAGGCAAAATCGATTAAATCAGCTCACATTTCCATGAGTTATTATAACGCATATTACGCTAAAATTCAAACTGAAAAGTAAATTAATACTCGTAAAGGATGTATCTCATTTATTTGTTTATTTTTTTGAAATCCGGTTAACTGCCAACCACAATACCGTTATCTGTTGATCAAAGCGTTAACTTTATGAAATATCGAATGCCATAACGAGCTTCTACTCCTTGTAAGTTAATTTAATTACCACCTCGCAAATTGGTTCTTTGAATGTTCACGTATCAAGGAGAGTTCCGCGAAAGGATCCCAACCTGAGTGCAAAACCGGGGTCAAAGCGTAGCTTAATGACCGCACGTCTTCCCTTCTCGTGATTTACTTATTACTTAGTCTTTAATCAAAGAAGACTCCCTTTAACCTGTGTCAGACACTAGTCTATTTCTGGATCCGTCCGGATCTTAATTAAACATTAAGCTTAAGAAACTTAACATGATGAAGTCACATTCAACATAATAATTAATACACCGGGATTAAAATATAAAATTTTAAAATATGAATTACGCGCCTCTTGTGAAAAGACATTATTTCATTTAACTAGAATGTTCCCATTGGTAATAAAAAGACTTTAGTGTTTTTCACGAGCTGATTCATCACGCAGCTGTGATGTGCGTAAATTATTTGCGAGAAATAATTTACATGGTACACGAACGACCAACCTATTCTAGATAATTATATTACACAAATACATATATTATATGACGTACAAAAGGGAAAATTATGCGATTATATTATGTTTTTACTACAATATACGACATATAATATATATGTATATCATAAATTGTATAAATATATTTGTGCGTTTATGCGACCAAACTTGTTATGCCTTCGTTATTTAGTACCATCCCTATTAATAATATATGACGTTCGCGCCCCAAAAACCATCATTAAATGGATAGCGTTATTAAAGTTTCGCAAATAATAAATTTCGATGTTAATTAGTTATTCTCGAGGTGAATTTAAAGGCAGCTTTTCTAGAAACAAATCCTGCTTTTGATACTGTGGTTTTTTCCAACTTCAAAACCAAATGCATTCCCTCAGCCTCGAACAATAGAATAATTGAGTTCTCTGGGTATTTCCTTCAGTTTATCTCGCAAAATCCTCGGACAAATAAACTATTGTTATTCTGCTTACATAATTCAAACTTATGCGTTATCTTTTACATATTACCAGAATTTCAGAATTATGTGTCTGCAACAGATCAATTACAGTGAAATTTGTATGTAGATTCATTTATAATTATAAATATGATAAAAATTAAAGCCTTTTGCATTATATTATGGCAATATAAACATTAAACATCATCCCTTGTGAAAACTTGGAAGACAATAAAAACAAATTGACACTGTTACACGTTTGTGGAATCCAATTATCAAAATGTTCTCTGAGAGATTACGTGGAACTTGGAAGCTTACCAGATGTGGAAATTTCGTTCATCCCTTGTATTCATCTCTCATATAACCACACACGAATTGTTCCTCGTATCTTGATCATTTTTCTGCATCTTTCTCAAGATTTTAATCTATGATCTCTTTATTCGAGAATAAAACCGATAAAGCTAATTTTCACCGAAAAAGTCTTAATTTTTATACATCGAAGATCTTTTCGTTTGGTTTATATGGCTTTGGTTTATAGAAGAAAGCTTTATAGATTGTACTTTAATTCATAGATAGCTCTGGAATTGTAACTTGATAACGTCTTATGAATTCCATTGTTCTTGAAGAATCAACCGAAATTTCCGAGAAAGAAAGATTGTAAAAATATATATATTTATCTTATGGTAAACAATAACTGTGCATGATTTTTTTCAAACTTTTGATGCTTTTTCGAGTGAGTGGTGAAAAATACCGATACAGATCATCTTATGAATGAGAGGAAACTAAAATCATGGCCCACGTGATATATTTGAATGAAAGAAAATGTCTAATATTTACAAACACCCATAAACCTAATCTCATTTTTACTAAATCCATGTTATTCATCTATACATTTTTCCTGAATCCTAACATTTGAGCAGAGTTCTCAAAAATGAATATTCAATATAAAAGTATTATTGAACTCTTTTTAAACAAGAGTTAATAGAATCAAATCAAAATAGTTTGAACATCTGTGGCACATTTTTTCTCAACAATCTTAAACATCTCTGGAATAATCAACTAGGGAGACTCTATCCCTTGAATACAATAAATCTGTGCTTGTTTTCTTCTTTGCATCAATCAACAACGAATCGTGAAAATTGAACTACACTGTTAAAACCTTTAAGTATTGAAACAGAAATTAAATTTAAAAAGATGGAAAAAAAATAGTCTGAAAGCAAGAAATTAATTAAAGTGTCTGCATAAAATAAATTTCTCGACAAGAGTTAATCCATTCAGAAAATAAATATTATTCTATTTTATGGATGTGGTTTTTCCCACTCTACACGTCAGTGCAAAAAATTTAATTAAAATTGTATACAAGATTTAATTAATTTTATGTACGAATTTTTAATTAATGCGTAGTTTTAACAGTGCAGTATAATCACTTTTTTTATAAATATATCTCTGCTGAAAAGTGTTATTTCCTCTATTTCGCGTTTTTACAGCTCCTACATGCCCTGCAACCCGATCTTAAAAGAAACTATAAGGTCGCGCATCTCCCACTTTCGTCGCATAAAATTCGTATTAAGGCCGAGATATCATCTCTTCTATTACGAAGTCTAAGAACTAGTGCAAATGGTATTGTGCAATTTCCATTGCTTTTCTCCTTCATTCCACTCTTATCACGTATCCTTTGTCATTTACAGAAATAGCTATATAGATATAGTTCAACTTTAAGTTCCGTGCACTAGGCCTCTGAGGAAAAAATCACAAACCGTATATGAGTGCCTACATGGCTCATGGAATGTTTCAAGTATTTCCCCACTATAAACTTTCGAGAGATTTCAAGAGCTGATTGTCTTTCCTCATTTAACCTGAAATTTTCTGAATCTAATTATAAACTTGTTCAATTATAATCTTATGCAATTTTAAATCCCTCTTATCCCTGTATAAATTATTACAGTAGATTTATTAAACAGCTCTGAAATAAGACTCGAAACCAATTCCTTATTTCAATTAAAAAAAAAAAATAAAAATAAATACATAAAATATATATATAAGAATTTATCTATCAATAAACTCGTCTTCTTGGAGACGAATTTTGGGCCTCAATATTGAAGTATCATAATTCTAAAGATAGACTCTTAAACTTAGACTCTTTATGATGTATACATTATATGTACAACTTTTTTTATACAGAATTATCATCTCCGTACCTAGCAATGTACACCACAGTATTAAGGTGAATTCTCTACTCAGAAACTCGACTCGAACTCATCATAGATTCGTCTAACTTTTTGGCACTGGTACAATAGAAAGAGAGTTTTAAAACTTTCAAGTCGAGTTGGGTGAAATTCGTCTGAAAATTCGAGCCTCAATCGTGAAGTTAAACTTTTTTTCTCTATATATCTCAGTTCTTAGGCCCACCTAGTTAGATAAGTATATTTAAGTAATTAACCGGATCTTTAATTCATCCAAAGCCTAGAACTGGTGCTTTGATTAATATTTTACCTCTTTCTTCTTAAAATCTACTTTTGAGTCTTGATTTCAGTTTTCTGATATTTTACTCCGAATGCTAGCGCACGCAAAGTCGAATTTACTTCTCGCAGTCACAAACAGTATATGAATTTAGTTATGGAGAATTTTTTTATAAAAAAAGAAATAACTCAAAATGAGATGCAGTAGGATTAAGATCACCGTTTGTTGTCTAAGAATTCAGGTTTTTAAAATTATACTCTCTAAATTTGAATTAGTGAAAAGTAGGTGACTAATTTACTTTAGTGAAAATGTTCACTAATTATTAGTTGTATTTCACTATTTCAATTAGTAAGGTTTCAACTTTTCACTAAAGTTTTAGTCAAAAATGACTAACAGTTAGTAGAATTTTTCACTAAAGTAAATCAGTGACCTACTTTTCACTAATTCAGATTTAGAGAGTATAAAACTCAAACTACTGAGAATTTGAGCAAGATATCTATAATGATTCTATATTGATCTATATGATTATATATTATCTATATAATCAGATATATCTATTTTTTTATCTATTTTTTAATAAATAACTGTAACTAGCTCTTAAAAAAATAAAATATCCGATCTTGTCCATTTCTCAGTAAATTGAGATAATCTTTTTAATGATAAGCAGACTGAAATAAGCTATCCCGATTGTGAATGCGAGAATGCGTTTGATACTGTGATCATAATGAAACGATTGTGCTTGTTTTATTCGTCAGAAACAGTAGAAATATGACAACGTAACCATCACCACTGCGACGACGGGTGCCGAACGAGCGAATCACGTGGATGATATTTATATATACATATATATGTATGTATGTACAACTGTATACGAGGTAAACGTGCAACGGCAAAAGTTATGATAACAAAAAGAGAATAAATTACGAGCGAGGTCGAGGCCGGACGTGACGCGCCCGCGATCGCGAGCAGAGCGCATAATATTGTTTCCGGTCACGCGGAAATACGTCGGAAGTGACCGGACAGGAAGCGATGCACGAGATTATTTCGAAGGTAGCATGGGTGTAGATAGAATTTAGTGCGAAGGTCGTGTGACTATCTACCGAAAATGGAAGACATGGGTATGGTCAGGACTTTTCAATATTTCTTATCCTACACCGAGGTAAATTCTAGAATCCCACGATAACACCAGTACAATTTTGAACAAGTTAGAAATGTCTGTCAACTAACGAAAACTGAAATTCGTGGAGAAAACTCCAGTTTTTACCAGTCTCCCGTTAAAGTATTCAAAACAAAGAAAAAAGTAATTAATGACTGACATTTAATTAAACATGATTTAAATGACCATATTTCATCACTTTACTTCAGAAAAATTCTTGACATTCGATTATTAGACAACATTTTTTATAAGGATGATTGCGATACGCTAATAATTTATGAAAATATTTCAAAAGCAATTTCTCTGAATGAAATTGCATTCATAGATTTTAATTAGTGGAGAGATGAAATTATGCTAACTTGATAAAAGCACAGACTTGTTTGAGTTTTTAAATTCCTTTCCCTTTGTAAAAATGAACCTTGGAATTCGTGTCAAATCATGAAAATGTGATACTTAATTGAAAATTCTCTTTCCACGCAGAAATGAAGAGTTTTTAGTGAAGTTATTGCAAACCTTTCACGTGATTGAAATTTTACCGCAGAATCTCTATTTCCGAAGCAATAATTGATTTTTAACAAATATTGTAAACTGCAATTCCACGAGGCTATTCTCATCATTTTAAAAATTATCCTTGTTAGTGTCAATCAGGATTTTCCGATTGAACAAGCCAATCAACACAAATATTTAAAGCCGAATTTTAACCACACACGTTTCTATGAACATTATACAAGCTTTTCAGAATTGAAAATATAGTCTGCTGCTTTTTAATAAGGCAATATTTTCAAACGATGAAAGTTCATATTTGTTTGCAATCACAATAATTTCGCTTTACTTTTCTTTTTCTTTTGAATCTTCAATGTCTGAGTTACTAAATCAATTTAAAGAAATTTTAACACGAAATAGGTTGAATAATCTTTAAATAGTAGAAAGTCTTTGAGTCAATGAGATTCTAAATCGGTGAATTTTATTTACGAATTTAACGATATAGCATTGGATAATTGTTTTTTAATTAGTCTCCTTTCTTTGGCACGCGGAAAAAGCTTTAAGGCCATGTATTATTTATATGAATCCTACCTTAGCGACTTTCATTTTGTCAGGCACCTCAAATGAAAACAAATAGAGAAAATACATTTTAGCCATTAGCTAAACGTTCTTTATAGTTTTCTTTACGTTTATCTGCTACGAACAATTAATTATAATTGTTTGTTTTTTAATGTGATGCCTGAAAACCTGAAATATTAATAAGAATCAAGTGTCGTGACTTTTACATGGCCTTAATTCTATTTTCTATCCTAAAGGTCCCAAACACGAAGAGTTTAATTTTAATATTACTTGATCTATACATAATATAATATTATATTATACTCCTTTCGTCAGTTCAGTCGCAATTTTGAGTCCTATAAAGTCGGCGAACTCGCGACAGTCGTTTGCTCATTATTAATGAGGTATCTGCACATTTTACCCTGTCATACGAACGAGTCGGCAGTAATTATCTTCTCACAAATTACAAGAGAAGCGTATATTTTTTCTCATTTTCTATTTTTAAAAGTAATGAAAAGAACAAAAATAAATCACTTTATGGTTGCATAATAAACCTGGTAAAATAATAGAATATGCATTTGTAAATGAAAAATTTAATATAAATTTATTTTAAGAGTTAACTAACTGAAAAATGATCAAATTATGGAGACTTTAGTTCGCTGACTCTAGAAATGACTAACGTTACTAGTGTCAGTAGTTAAAGTACGCGTATGTTCAGCCAGTAGTAGCGACCGTCGTTTGTCTGATACAAGCAGTCTTCTTTAAACTTTGAATTTTTCCTACTAAAACTTATTGTATTCCTATAACGATTTTTATTTACATTGGTCTTTCCACGAACAATAGTATTACCGCATTTACTTTTAAAACCATACTATCATTTTACCAGACAGTACATTTTTTTAGAGTAATTTTTTTAATACTCGAGAAATGCTTAAAATACCGATTTTAATATAAATTATATATCACTTACTATAAAATCGGAGGATGCTTTTAAAAAAATTATATTAATTTATAATTTATATGTATAAATTTACGAAATACTGCTCTTTGACTTATTGTGCGAACGAGTCTCGAGGTTTTCAAACGAGCTTTATAATAATAATAATAAAATACATTCTCTCTGATGAGAATGTAAAAAATTAATTTTAACATTAAAATTTTAAAATCCGAACCTCGCCTCAGACCCGCGTTTCATTATATGGACTAGAGGAGGATTGGGGACGATTATTATCAGAGCCACCTGGCACATTAAACGCAACGTTCGGCACCGTGGTCGGGTCAGTTATTTGAGAATGATATTGCGATTGGCTCTGATTGCCAGTGGTGGTCTGCGAATGATGTAAATGAGAGGAAGACGAAGGTGGACCTTCGCTGATGGAGGTCGTCGAGGTGAGAATGCGCCGACCGCGTACCTGATATCTTTGGGGATAACAACGACGGCAACAAGATAGCAACAATCCGGCTCGCGAGGCCGTACTGTGCGCTGGAGAGGTCAAGGGCGATGGGGATCCGGGCCTTTTCGGGGCTCCATTGAAGGGCACATCCATCTCCACGAACTCACGATCCTGCAACAAGAATTGAAATTTTATTTAGTTTCAAAACCTTGATCGTCTAGGGGACTCGCTATTTTTAACAAAACTGTATTATATGACCCAGGGGTAGAAGTAACTTAATAATATATATAGTAGATTACAAAGGCACTGAAAATCGGAAAAAATGAAAAAAATAAAAAAAATAAAAAGTACTTTCAAGATATTCGAAGATATCTTTAAAAAATTCTCAGGATATGGTCGTGTAGTATTTTAAAGAATACTAAATAGGTCAACCGATATTTTTATCAGAAAGTTGCAACGTCATTACCTTTTACATCATTTCAGAGTATCTGAGCATGTAGTGGCTACAAAATTGGATCAATAAGATGAAGTTTAATATAAAATAAGTTTAAGATGATGATATTAAATATAATACCCGACTTTTTCCAACTTTTAAAAGATTATTCACAATAAGATTTATATAGCTCACTTTAAAAGATATCAATAAAATTCAGAGTTGTTTATTTTACCTACAACTGAATTTTAAAATATTTTTTCTCATATACGACTTTTTAAATACACGTGTCGGTATTTTCATGAAAGTGTTACATTTCCACGGTCAGTAAAATGTTTTTCCTCAAATTACACAGAGTCTGCTTCATGTAGCAGCCTCTTCTGCTCCTCGTTATAATCTGCTTTTTTTTTTAACCAACAGAAAAAGTTGGTTATCCCGAGGCTACTGAGTTCTAATTACTTGTACCAAGAAAGTTTTCGAAGTCTTATCATACCAGTAAACATTTTTCCTTACCTAAATTTTGCAAAAAATATACAAATTTAATATCGGAGGATTAAAGGCAAAGAATTTGATATATGCTACGATATAAAAAAAAATTAAGAACAAACAAAAAAAAGTAATATAAAGTTTCCAACTTTTAAGCTAAGCAAGTACATAATTTTTAATATTGTGTATCAAGGGCAGAAAAAAACTGTTTTCGACACGTGTGAAAGGTGACTTACAATTTTCAAGGGTGGGTAAATCAAAAATATATTTGATGTTTATTTAAATTTGATTAATTTTGTTTAAAACAATCAAACATATAGATCATAATTAATTATAAATATTTCATTATCAATTGTCCAGAGATTTAATATTTACAGGAAAAGGAGCTTATGAAAAAACTTTCCTCAAGCTGAATAAAGAACAATAATAGACTTTAAGTTTTTGGAATCTCTGTTAGATCCTCTTGTATATCCACGTTCTATGTACATGCTGAAGTTTTAACTATGAAATACTTTGCTTACATAAGGGTTCTTCGAAATTACTATACACGAGATAAAATCATGCATTAGAAATTTTAATCAGATTATTATTATATTCTACAAATATTAATACTAATTAACTCAAATTATAATGCTATTCCTTTGCATACAATTCCAAATATAATAGCTTTAAAGTTCAGATTTTTATGTATTCCTACATGTGATATTTTCTAAAATGAACTAACACAACTAAATTATTTTCAAAAAATAGGTGATTACCTATTTGTAGTCTCTAATATAAGAAAGAGTCTTTTTGGTTATCGCAGTTTAATTAAAATATAAGAAAATCTACGCTCGAGACTGAAAGTAGGGTAAAAATGGAATAAATTAGTTCTAAAAATAGAGATCAATTTGTGAAAATAGGGTACTTACAAGTCATCAATTATATATACAGGAAAAATTGTAAGGGCTGTACCTTTTCAACTAGTTAGGAAAATTTAAATTTTTCTCAAGGGTTATTACTTTTCCATTGGAAAAAAAATCCAGTTTCATCGTATAAAATCAAAGGTTGATAGGCTTTGAGGAAATCCTATACATATACTGTAAAACCTAGATCCATCACCAAGCAAAGGCTAAAAGGTAGGGTTTTGCAAATAAAGTTGAGTTCGCTCGATAGCCTCTCGTTTTCAAGCATCGACGAAGCCACTTGCTCAGGATTTTGAACCTCATTTCAAGATGAAGTATATATCACCGAAAGTAGTTATGTCTATGCGTTGAAGTAGATATATTCTCATGACACGATTTCCCTTGCTATATATATATATATATACTCAATCAGCAAAACAAGTTTCCAAGTCGAGTTGAAGTTATGAAAATTGCAGAAATTAACAAAAGCAGGAGCGCCTTTTATGATTCTTATCAGAAAGGCGACAGATCATGTACAGCTGTTAGGAAGCTGTCTGATTCAATTTCTATTATTACAGTGCTTCGAAAACTTGTCTCACGCGTACAGAATTTTTAATTAAATACAATATTTGTTTGAAACTCTCGTGAGACATCAACAAGAAAAATGGACAAATCTAATTTCCCGTGTGAGTTTCGCTTAAGATTCAAGATGGGTTGTTGCAAACGATCCAAAGACATTATTCCCCAGAATACAGCCGAATTCAAATGAGATCCGGGAAGTTATCTTCAGAGTAGAAATCTGAGAGATATGGCATGGAAAGGAGCGCAGCTGGTTGAAATCGGCGAGTAATGCCGAACTGACAAATTGTTAACCCAGAAACGTGCTCAGAAATAAGGAAATTACGTAGCTAGATGACATTGCGTCCATTTCGTAGCGTTAATATAACGTGGATAACCGCGTTCGTAAATCCACATTGCACTCCCATCAATGCATCTCGTAAATAACTCAGTTGCGTCACTAGAAGCAATCTCACCCCTGTACAGGCTCGCTTTGTGCTGCTTTACATCACTGCCAACGCACCACACCCCATAAACTCGGCGAACTTTGAATTTAATTAGTTAGAAAAATATCTATTAATTTACTTTTTTTTTTTAGTAATTTAGTAATAATTCAGAATAATTCCAAGTCAAATTAAAAGGGATCAAAATATGATAATCGACACCTGTGTAAAATTGAATTTCGAAGAAATATTTCTACTATTCAAATTTTTTCCTTACAGTTAGCGCAAGAATTCAAAAAGAAAAGTAGGTTTTATTCCTGCTCATTGCTGCAAATAATGCAGAAAGCCCGCAGCTTCTGAGCTGAGTGTGCACACGGAAAACTCTCTCATATGCAATAAGAAAGAAAGAACAGCCGCGGGAAATACACCCCTGTGCTTCGTGCTTTTACTCATTTACAAAAGACCAGGAACGGTATTCTAAGGAGTGCTGTGCATGTTTCTCCAGTGCTTATTCTACAAATTTATTATCTTTTCTAGGTTTATGAGAATTAAGGCACATGCGCGGTAAAAACAGTAAATATTATAAAAAGTATTCATTTTTAGTATGAAAAATTATCTACGACACTTTTTCGATAAAGCACGCCTTCCTAATTGAAAGACAAACCATTGTGAAATGTTTACTTTGAGGTTTCCATTTGACTTGCCAGATCATTTCTCATATTTCACATAACTGTGTTTTGTTGATATTTGGTATTCGAGTACCCAGCGTAATATTAAGGCTACTCTATTGACGAAATATATATTACAGATCATTAGATCTCTTCTCGACGTTTCATTTATATACCAAAATGTAAATAAAAACAAATCGTGAGTTTCATTTTGCTCTTTTCGTTGCATTCCTCGATACCTTCATTTTCACTCATCCCTCACTCCACTATTTAAATCTGTTAACTTTTAATTTACGCTGAGCTCGTTTTAGTCGTAATCGTCTTTTGCTAGTTCGTACATTCTTGCAATAAACTTTTTATATTTATATTCAACGAAAGAATTTATCGAGAATGAGGCAACTTCCTTACTTAAAAAAAAAAACTCAAAACTTCATTGCTTGCCTGCTCTATACCTCGTACTCGACTGTCGAAGTTTATTTCCGTTTCTCTTGCCTCGCACATTCCATCATTTTATGGTTCCGCTTCTTTCTCTTGCTTCCTTTCAACTACAGAGGCTTCTTCGTTATAATATATCGCGCAAACGTCGTACAAACCTTGTTACAATTACAGTCATGCTGAATGCAAAGTTTCCACAAACTTCATCCACCGTATTCATGACAACATTTTTTAAAAATAGAATTTACGTGTGAGTCTTTCAAATATTCCATAAAGAATATGCCCTTTAAAAAAGGAAGACTTCTAAAAATGCTTCCACGATCTAAGGATTGTGTCAGGCGAGCTAGAGTTCGATAAAATAAGAGATAGAAAATCCAGTCCAGGCTATTGTTAAACCGTCACCTCATTTATACCGTAAACGGTTACAATAAAATTAGCGACAAGGATAAAACCCCCGATTTCTCTGTTTTGATAATTGATCGACTATAAAGTTAAACAGAAGGAAATCGGCCACTTTAAGATACTGGAAATTAATCAGACAATTCATAGTAGTCAAGCAACCTGTCATTATTTTGTTGCTTTAAAATTTAGTCGATGAATAATAATTAAGTCCCATCTTTTGTAATTTAGAGAATGAAAATAATGCTATTTTCCATAATGAAAAACGGCGATACATTATATAAATTATAAAAGGATTTCTTATAAATAATTATTTTATTTATTTTAGGTGCCCTGGTGATATAAAAAAACACTCAACGGTTAATATTTTAAGAAATGGCTCGAAGATGTGTACAGTTAACTCGGTTGAAGAGTTCCCAGGAGAAAGAGCGTGAATAATCAATGGGTGAATGTTAGAAATGAATTTATGGTTTTACCCGTTTTACCACAGACTCTGAGATAATATTCCCTTATACGTACTTTTTTTAATATTTACTTCACAGAAACTTGAAAAATTGGTCTACATGTTTCGAAGCACAACATTTTGAAATAGTCTTTATAGGAATTTCAGTTTTCCCATTTCAAAACAATTTTTCCTATTTCTTGTCTTAAATCTAAGGTCGAAAGAACTCCACGTAAAGAAGAATTCTAACTAAGTAAACACGTGTGACGGTAAACGTGACGCAATTTCATTGAAATTCCATTTGAAAACAAGGGACCATATCTAGAAAATATAAGGAATAAGAAATTTCCTTCACGTGTATGTAAAGTTTTCTTCAGTTCCAAATTTAGCTCACGCATGATACGTTTCGGGACTAAAAAACGAATATAATTCGCTTTTTGATTCCCCTAATGTCTGATTGGCTCAGTAAACAAATCCAGATCCAGACTAAAAATTCTAACAGAAGCATTTCAAATTTTGACCTCATTTGAAAGCTAAATTTCAGTGGTTCAACTTAATCTGAAGCCAAATACTCCTTGATCGAGTTTGTTAGGAACCTGTCCAAATACTCGTCCCAACTCAAAGGACTTCCAAAAGTGATTCTACTTCCTGTTGGTTGAACAGGCCAACGAATGAATCGAAACAAAATAAGAAGTCTTACGTGTTCAGAGCTCCATAGATACTCCATAGCCTAGCGTTAGGAATTCAGGATCGATCGAGGACACAATAATCTACTCTCTTTGACACAGTCGATTCTATACGACACTCTCTAGTATAGCAATATAGACTTCTCTTCGTTATCGTTAACCTCCTGCCATTCCCTTTTCTACGTTTGGAGCCCATCAGGAAGCAGGAAGTCGAGGACATGCCTACAGGGCACAGAGAGTGCCAGTAGCTTTACCAAGCCCTACAAACTACAAAGGGCGGAGAAATAGTATTGCTTTCCAGGTTAAGTACATAACAGAGAGAGAGATACAATCTTTGACTACAGTACTCGGCCTCGTGCCTTCAGCAATGTTTTGCAAGAATTAATAGACTCACTTGATTTATCTTCAAAGGTTCAATTGGAATTTGTAAAATACTATAGCTTCTTATACACTATAATCCGATTTCCGAATATAAATTTGAGTTTTAGACTCGATATCAGACTTGAAAGGATTCGATTTTAGGTGGCTTTAGGTCAAACTCTTCTAAATTGCAGATAAAAGGCCAACTCAGCGATGTAGACAATAGTCAAGTTTAAAAGTTTAAAATACATTGTGGAATCCGAGAATAACTAATAATCCCAAAGAATTTAAATACATAACTTACATAAGTTAAAAGTGTCCACATGCTTTAAGAATTAGTCATAACTTGTTTATTACTATTGTGCACTCATGACATTCTCTCGAGACTCTTACATGCATACGTAAACAATCCGATTGGACAAAAAGGTCTTAAGAGGATTTACTCTGACTTTAGAGGTAACCAGCTTAAAGTTGTGTCCCTGAGGAGAAACAAATATTGTGTTGGAACATTTTCTACAATTCGAGAAAGTCGTGGAAATTAGAACAACAAAAGAACAGTGAGAGAAATAGGAGGGGGAGGAAGAAGTTGGCTTATTGCCATACCATGATGTTTCAGGTTGACCTCAAGATTTAATTTTCAAAATTCTCTGGCTTTCCCCTTTTCAATTTCGTTGTCTCTGACCATAAGTTTAAAGTATATCTGCATAATTACGTTATAATGTTCAAGAATTATAGTTTTACATCCCTGAACTATTAATTAATTACTTTCATTAACTGCAAAAGTTTTAGAACAAAAAATAAGCTCTTCAGTAGCGACTTGATTTAATTTTGCAAATCTAACTTTAAATATCATGGAACAGAATTTAAAAGAATATATATTTAATCTTCATATCTAAAACTTGATTTATCTCATAAAGCTCAAATGATTGATTTATGTTATCTGGGCTAATCTGGGGATAACCCCACGAGATTGTAGGAGTTTGTGGTTGAAATTATCAGAGCGTTACAAGAGTTGTCACGTCGGTCTCAACAAATATATATATATATACACCTATGCAGGATGTACAATGTCCACGCAGCAGTGTAGCCATATAATTTACTCACGAATTCTAGACTAATAGATTACAGTATGCAAGTCCCCGCCCATTAACATAACAGGCATATTGTATAAAAACTTTCCTTAGCGAGAAATTGTCATTTGTACATAAAGGTCAAAGAAGAATCTATTTTAGAGTATTCCTCTAAAAATAAAATAAATCACATTTCGCTCATGATATTACATAAATCTTAGTAAGAAGAATAAGCGTACCAAGTTTTGGAATTATAGTAAGTGCATTCAAAAATTTATCACGCCCGTAATTGAAAGTAAATTTTTCTCGGAGAATTACTAATATAGTGCTTGGTTCCTGAAAAAACGGGCTTTTAGAGTAAATTACTTTAAAAATCGATAATGTTATATCAAATTGCAGTCATTAAAGTAACTTAATCCAACTTTTATTGACTGTCAAACTTTCGCATTATTAAATACTTTTCCCTAGAACTAAACTGTCATACAACAGGTATAAATCCATGGAAATTCATCAGGGAATGGAATGCAGTGTGAATAGCAGGGGCTCTTAGAACTACCACTAAATATGCAAGTGAATGTGCTAAAATGCTCACCTACAGGATGTCAGTGACACTACAATCTACCCCCCGTGCATATATGTGAATCGCTGCTAAATCTAGATCAGGTCATAGCGTTTTATGAAGGAGGGGGTAGTAAATTCGAATTATTGGGCCTAAGAAAGGTAGGCTATTATAAAAAACTGTAAAAGGCCATTTCAAAAATCAAGGTGTTATTTGTGATTTCTAGTTATTTTGTTTTATGGCTTCTGTTTATGAATTTCAAGAGATAGATAAATTATTGAATTGATTTACTCTAATTGACTGCAATTTACTATGTAATTTACTTAATAATTTTGAAGTTAAACTCACCGTCGTTTTTTCTAAACAACGAAGAAGATGATGATGTTGTAACTCGAAAATATCCTCCTCCTTGTAATGTTCATCAAGTGACAAGCCGCTTTCCTGAGCAGCCAATCTCGCTTCTGCTGCCTTCTTTTTGCTGACGAAAGCCGCACCACTCGATGCCTTCGCGATCCTGATCCTTGCCAGTCTCGCTTTCTGCAAACCGAAAAACACACACATGAGCAAAACACTTAATTCTGCACTTAAATTTGAATAGGAATTTGCAATTTAAATAAGAAAGAAATGGGAAATTATGCACGGATTCGATAAGTTATGAACGCAAAGTTTAACCCGCTTTATTTTAATGTCAGCGTCAAATTGGATTTCACATTTCGTTCAACGTATTACACTTCTATAACGAGATGTAAAACTTGAATCTTTATGTAAGATCTTGTCGTTTTCATTTTATCCGAATACGTGAGAAGGAATAAGGACGTTAATCCTTAAGAGTTTATTCTCTCTAGAATATTTTCAGAAATGTACAGTTTTTCAATTCAGTGCTTTTCATACTTTTAGGAATTCTTTCAAGTGATTTTCCTCCTACGCTCTCAAAAATATGACGAATAAACTTTATGGATTTAAAATCGCATTAGAAATTTAACAAATTGAAAGATTAAGCTTATTGCACTATACAATGCGAATATACCATATTCTTAAATACTGTTCTTCAACAGTATTTATTTTAAATCTCTCAGGGGATAGAAAGGAAGGTTACCTAGCTTTTTCGTACTAGACTTTTCACACGGTCAATTAGGCTTTCAGTGCTTTTATAACGACAGAACTGCAATCAGGGAGTAAGCTCTACTACGTGTCTGTTGCATCAGCTCGTTGTAAATACGTATCACCTCGATATAACACTGCTTTAAGCATACAGAACGACTAGTTCTCGTAGTTTGGCCATTTCCGGAACGATTATGTCCAAAGAGCACCACATTTTCACCCTTTCAAATTACCACCCACACTCTCTTTTTTTCTTTCTGTACTGTAGCTCTTTGCTTCACACCTACAATCACAACAACCTCTTTTATACAATCAGGCATTGTTAGCTCTTCACAAAAAATCGCAATAAATTGAATTTCCTTACTAAAATTTTATCAAAATAAAAGCTTTCCCCATTTTTATTCCTTCTATGCAAATCTGCACCAATAAATTGCTTTGTTAAATCAACAAAAAAATTTGCTTGAGTCAACAAAACAATATTTTGTTGTACGAGTATTTTTCTCAATGTATATTTAGATTTGATATAATTTTTATATATTCACTATATTATTTTATCACTTCCATAGAAAGTTACAAAATAATTTCAATACTTTCTTTTTTTTTAAATAATCATGAGCTGATGTCGATAAAATAATATACTAACGACATCCAGAGGTTTTAAATCTGTCCTTTGCAAACAAGTTGAACAATATCCATGATACGACAAATATTTTACGTCCATTATCTCCTTCGTATCAGATAAATTTCGAAGACCCTTCCCATTAGAGGCCTCTCTGTTCAAGTTTGCTTTTGCGAAACTCAATAGCGAACGAGACAAGTGATGACGAAAACAATCCTTAAATTACTCGTCGATCAAGTTACGTACTCAGTATATAAGGTAAAATGAAAACAATGTCACTCACTTCGGCAAAATCATTTGCGAATCACAAAAACATCGCTGGGTGCCTTGTAAAATTCATACAGATACTCAGTAATAAGACATATTTAAAAAATTATACAACGTCCAAAAATTAGTTAAAAACATCAAGATGTGACAATAATAATTTTTAAAGAATTACTTTTCCTTATAAAGGCAAAATCAGAGCTATGCAAGTAGAAAAGGAATGTCTATAGTCAGACACGAGAGTAGTCACATGGAAAAAACTGCTATGGTTGTGGCAACCACAGAAATAATCAAATATGTGTCAACAAACACAACTATGTGACAACTATTATTAAATAATTTCGACAACCATCACATGTAGTTCTGTTAATTAAATGTCTGCCACGAAATTTTTACCCCCGAGAAAGGCTGCTTTAGCATACCAAGTTACTTCTTCATACTCTACAAATACCGAGTAAAACGCATATAAAGTAAATAAAAAAACATGTTTTTTATCAAATAAATTTGAATACGCATGTAAGGCTTTCGGACATCGACGTTAATGTCTCTAATCATAACATGAACGTCGAATGTTATACAAAGCAACCTAAAGCGATGGTTGAGCTTGGCTATCTTAAAGTTCGAATATAAACTATTTTACGATTCCCGCGATTTGCATGACGTTTTCCAGAAGCTTTTGGCCTCCCTCTTCATCACGTTGTTTACGTACGAAATTTTCCCTGCCCTCGAGCGAGATTGCAAGCGAGCTTTTCGCTGCAACTTTTGCATCGGCCACACCAGATCCCGCAAAACAAATAATTTCCAGAGTTCTAACACATTCATGATAATACACATATATGAAAGCAACGGGAAAATTATCTTGCTTTTGCAGGGAAGAAATACTGCAACTAACCGGAAATTTCAATTGCTGGTGATGCTAGAATGTATTAAAGCTGCATTAAAATTTACATAAACACAAGTTTCTATATAGGTATAGATGTATTATCTTTTGAAAACAATGTCGGTCATAAGCGAAGAGATTATCATAAATGGTTGTAAAATGT
Organism: Synergus japonicus; assembly: GCA_900474275.1. Taxonomy (NCBI): domain Eukaryota; kingdom Metazoa; phylum Arthropoda; class Insecta; order Hymenoptera; family Cynipidae; genus Synergus; species Synergus japonicus. The sequence continues at coordinate 142,823 of UCOH01000877.1, forward strand.
AGTAATTTCGATTGCCTGTTTTAAAGACCAAAAATGAAATAATAATTTCATCGATGCTATCGTTACGTTAAAAAAAGTGTTTAAAAAAATGCCTGCACGGCATTTTCCTGGTAAAAACTCACCGCACAACATTCATCTAAGTTACAGTACCCTTGGTCCTAAAATAAAAATAAAAAGTTACACGATGCCATTAATCGGGTACGGGCCGTTTGCGGATGGCGAATGGAAAAAAGGCGAAGAATAATCCTGCAGCCAAATCCGCTGGCAAGCGTGTATGTGGTATTACATACGACATCGATAACATCGCTGCTGCGACATGAAGTCCAGATTATTCCCGCAAATATAAGGACTGCTGAATCCTGCTGCCATAATATTCTATCATCCCAAAAAAATGTTCATTCTCGGCTCGTAAACTAAAACTTTTGTGATTAAAAGTCCCCCTACCTCAACTGCCACGATAATAACAATAATTATAAATTGTGCTTAAAATTCTAAACGTTTAAATGTTCGAAATTTGTTATTGATTATATTTTAAAATAGAAACAATTTATTGTTACGAAGTTCGAAGAACTTAAGATATCACTGAAGGAGTAGTTGAAATATAAAATTGCCAGTAATAAAAATGATTGATTCAATTCATAACTCATTTAGACCTTGCAGTAATTCCAAATATATGTACAAATTAGAATGATCATTATTCCTTCCTGTCACGCACTTATTCACTCTTGTTATCGCTACTTAAGACTCTTCATAGGAACTCAACACGACAGGAGAAACTAGACATAATGTAATGAAGGGAGTGATTAATTTATTTTAATCCTCATAAATCATTTGAGGACTGGAAATTGAATAGATTCCCCTTTAAATATTCGCCAAAGCTGATTACTCTCAAGTTTAATGAAATAACTTCAGAAGCAGCGTTTTTCAAGTTTTTTTGTGGGAATGGTGGTTCTAAAAAGGGAATGTAATTTTGAGGTGTTTTACGATTTAATTAAAGGCTGTGGTTAGGTTCACTGAAATTCGGTGAGCGTAGCACAAATATTTTTACTGCACCTAGCAGGGAAAATATATTAGATTTAACATTTTAAGCTGTCTATTCTTACGGAATATTCCGTAAAAATAGTCAATGCCTTAAAATTTAGAGGTAATCGAGATAAAAGTAAATAAATGAAAGAACACTTTTAATTCGATTGCAATTAGCCAAAGTCGCATTTAAATGTACAATTCGTAGCAAGGAGTACGTCTCCAACTGTTTGAAATTCCCACGAGGAATCGCGTATCTGATTACCTTTAATTAATTACGAGTACTCCAACCTATGTGCAACATTCGCAAACCCATTTAATTCAAACGTGAAAATAGTACATCACGATCAGGTGATGATTTTAGATACGGATTGCCTTTATCGTGAGAGCCCAGCATAATTAAGTTTAAATATTATCTGACTGCACATTTTACATAATTAATCCATATCCCGTTTTTCACAACTGTCGATAGACATAGGATATTATGCACGAACCTGTTAATTACGAGTGGTCGTATACTCGAACTATATCATTAAATCTAAATAAGCAGCTCTAATCCGATGGCAGTATTTTTTTTTAATCTGTACACAAGTGATAAAGGATTAGTTTACTGCGGTCGTTTCCATGTGAAATGAACCTGGTTGTTGAATTAATAGTTCCAACGTGAAAGGGAACAAATTCAAACACTTTACAGAGTAGATGGCAGCCGATAGATAAAAATAGGGAATCCCAACATTTTCCACGCTTAATTATTTATGTATATTGTTGACAAATACGGATATAATTATTTATACACGGAAAAAATTGTTGATTAAATGACTAGGGTTCGAGTAAAAGCTGAAGGAGGAATATATTTGAAGAAAAGGTTGTGGATAATCTTTACAATATTGTGAAGTTCAAGGGAAAAGTATCACACTATCCATCAAAGAGTGCACCTCCTTTATCGTGTCTCAAGGTGCTCGAGAGAAGCCGAGTTCCTAGCTTTGTTTTTCGCTGCAAGCTTGTAAGCTCGTAGATCATGGAAAGACAAGAGAGGAGGAGCAGTTTTCAATGTTCTCAAGCCGTAAACTTCAAGTGAACAAATCAGAGAGAATACGCCCGTCGCATAAACCGATAGTGGTAAATCACCTAAAATTTACAAATTTATAACAACCACACTCTCACACCAAGGAAAATAACTTAATTCTGATAAATAATAGTTTCCTGGTAATAACAGAAATAATTCAAAGAAATTTTATAGATCACACTAGAACTCTCTCTAAATCTGAATTAGTGAAAAGTGAGTCACTAATTTACTTTAGTGAAAATTTTTACTAATTAATAGTTGTATTTCACTATTTCAATTCGCAATTTTCAACTTTTCACTCAATTTTTAGTTAAAAATAACTAACAATTAGTAGGATTTTTCACTAAAGTAAATTAGTGTCTCACTTTTCACTAATTCAGATTTAGAGAGCTGAAAATAAATACTAAAAATATAACACTTGAACAAAAAGAAGTTAAATGTTTATTTGCACCCATAGATGTTGAAAAAAATTAACGGATTATTCTAAACTAAGTAATTTCATCTCGAGAACTAAGAAAAGAGAAAATTCAATTTATTGATGTATCCTTTCTGTAGAGATGCTTGTCTCAAGTACGTGATCAAAGAGTAAGAGGGTATTATTTCTTCTCTTTTGTGCACAACCGCGTTTCGCACTATATAACTGTATAATTCAGTTTCATTCAAGCAAAGATCTATCTCTGTCATAAACATCCTTGATTCGTTTAATTTCTCTCTCGCTTATTAAGCAGAACTTTAAATTGTGATTTTAGAATTGTCAAACAGAAAAATATTGAAACGTTATTATAAATTAGAACATTAATTTCTTTCTTTAAGTTTATAGATTCAGATAAATGATTTAGATTCTGATATTAAGAATTGCAATACGCGTTAAAATATTATTTCACATTGTAAAAGTCAAACGTGAAAGCAGAAAATTTATTGTTTTTCCATTCTTGTCTTGCGAAGTCATAAATGTCTAACAGTCGCGTAGTGACAATAAAAATATATAAGGGGGAAAAATATCGATATTGCCTTAAAGTTACACAGTTTTATGAGATTTTAGAAGAATGTTGCAAGTGCAATATACAAAGTTTTATATCTTAGCTTTCGAAAATATAGTATATGAGAAACGCAGAATATTTTCACTACAATTTGTCTTTAAAATTTTGCTAAATTTGAAAAGGCATATGGCATTGCAAATTCAAGACAATTAAAAAAAAATTGTAAATCAAATTGTATCTGCTTTTTCAGGCTACCTTTGGAATTTCCATGTTTAGATAAGAATCCTTAATACATGAACCTAAAAATACAATTGACGTCAGAATTCTAAGATAATCGAATATGTCTTTCCTCACAAATGGGTGATTTGTTATGCTGATAGGCTATTTTTGATGCGTTAAATTTTTAAACTGTTTACACCTCGATGAATAAAGAGAGAGGTCGCTTTCTCAACTATACGAGCTAAGAAAGAGCCAAAAAGTATGCGAACGTGGGTAGTTCACAATTTTGGGGTTTTTTGACGATTCAAGTTTCGGAAAAAGCGTTAGTTGAGAACGTCTAAACATTGGGGTCTGCAAGACATTATACAAACACGTCTGTTGAATACTTAATGACTTTATAAACGAGGAAATCATAAGTCGTAAAGGAATAAAAATATTCCACGCGATAATCTGCTTTTCATACAATTCATATCGTTTAGAACCAAATAAATCTTTTATGAGAAAGATTTGAAGAATTTTAATCCCCTCGAAATTGTTTTAAACCTGATAGGCTTTTAAACAACTTGAAATCATAAGACGTAAAACAAAATATAAGTGTTGGGTCCTATTAAAAGATAAGCATACACTTTTCTTCCATTATTCGTTGCACATAAATTCGAAAGTCGCTTAACACGTTTCGATTACTCTTTTCCGAGAGTTTAAACAAGTGCTCTGCTATTCAAAAGAAACTCGTTATTATTGCAAACAATTCTTAATGACCTATTCCATTCTCGCTAGAAGAGTTGATTTCCTCTTCTATTTTCCGAGATTCTAAGAAAACTCGCGACAAATGAATGTCTAAAAGCCACCGTGATTTTAAGAAGAGAGTAAGTTCTGTTCTCTCTTTATTTTTCACACCGCGCCGCCTCGGGGCCGGTTTTCATCCTCTGCGATCTCCGACAAAGAAGTCCAACCGTGCTGAGAGTTTTATTTTAAGAATAACTTGGCAAAAAAAGGGTGACTAAAACTCTCTAATAATAATAAAGCCGATAAAAAGGGGAAAAATCGTTAAAGACCGATGGCTCTGTGAATGGAAATGTTCGCATTCTCAGTTCTATTTTTGTATTTTCTGTTTTGTAAAGGTTCTCAGGCCATGAAGGTGAGATTCATTAATTATTTGAGTGCGTATAGTAATCATGCAAGGGTGAAACAATTTCAGTTATTCTTCATTCTAGAGACTTGCGAATCTTCCGAGGAGAGAAAGAAAACGATACAATTAATAGGGAAGAATAATAGAGAAAAATGGGCTTAATTTGCAAAGTAAATACACATTTTTCAGTAAGTCTATTTAGTAAAGAATAGTTAACAAGCAAAATGGATTTAAAAATATATAATAGAGCGACTAATAAGAGAAGTTGCTTTTCGCACGAAAAGCCGCTTTTCATTCTAAGCACAACACTTTTTACCCCTTGAGTTTGCGGTCTGACCTCCATGGATCGATTTCACAATTACTGCCTGACGTAGCTTATTTAAGAGAGAACAAATATTTAATCTAGACCTTAATCGATAAATAGTTTCGCGCGGGTACACGAGTTACTAATACACGCCAATTTTGTGCTAAATAGCCCCGCTACTTCACTTACCGTGTTAAATTTTTATTGAGTGAAGTAATTCATTCCTGTACTGACAATATAATTAACGAATTCGAATCTATGAAGAAGTTAATTTAAGATTCTTAAATGCACGAAGATCCTTTGCTAATTTTAAATCCTGATTTGATTTCATATTCTTGAAGCGTGAAAAGAGACGTTTCTCATGTTCAATCATCGTCATCTTCCACTCCCATTCCAGAATCCCTGCCGCGAAATTTGTTTTGACAATAAAGTTTTACTGTTATTATCGATACCGAGGTGCTCGTTTACGCATGCGATATTCTTCACGTTTCAACGAAATGAACTATAATTACAGAAGACCACCCTCAATGAAATCAAAGGAATTTGAAATTGACTGGACGGAGTCATCTAGAGTGAAGTCAAATTTTATATTACTCTCATGAAATAGTATATATTAACTCCAACAATAATGAACGAAGTCATTTCACTTCACCCAACTTGTTCGTTAGCAAGATTAAAAAAGGAATCCTTCATGATAAAGAGAACATTTTTAATATACTTTACGAATAGCTTCAACTATTCATTTTTCTCAGTTTATTTCCTCTCAGATTCTGTGATATGAGCTTGTCTCATTGAGGTCAAAGGTAACTCTGAAAGTGCCACGGCCCTCTTGTCCTCGTAAATCGATACTATAGGCATCTCAAATTGACGTCAGTAGAAACTATAAGGGAAGCTCCAAAAGCCAGGAAGGAACAGTAGCAACAAGAGATTAGCAAGTACAGAAAGTCAACAAGGACATATAACTGCACGTAAGAGATTAATTTCGAAATGGTTCACCGATCATAAGATGAACAATGAGATTTCAACTATAAGCTCCTTAAAGTCAACGAATAACAAGACCATAAATGGAAATTCAAAGTCAATTTAAGGTGTTTATCGATTGACGCTAATTATTCTGATGTAAAATGCAGATTACTATTTGATGTGTTCCATTTAAGCGCTCATCTACACTCTTCAATATCTCCCCTTCCTGTTATAGTATACGTAGTACGTATATTTTGACATCACCCTCCAGCATTAAATGCAGATTCAATGTCAATCGAAACATCGGCTGTACAGCAGTGACTAATGCAATTTCATTCGGATGCGGCTGTTGCGACATGCAAATTCGGTTGAGGGTTTAACAGGGGTGCCTCTTGCCGAATACAAAAGCGTTTTACGGAGGTCGAAATGGTTCCTGCATTTGCATTTTGAAACATTGCCAGTACTGCAAAAATACACAAAGAATATAAGGTCCTTAACAGCATTCACACCAAAGTTTCCAAGTTTTCCTATATTTACCTCAAAAATAATTTTATGATCTTACCCTCTACAAAAGTTCCACACTCAAAAAAATTTCTGGTTAGAATAACGAGAATTCTGGTTATACTAACCAGAAAATAGTGTTAAGTATGGCCTTACTATCAATTCTAGGTAAAAGTATTAGATAGTAGTATAACATGGTTGAAAATATTGTAGTTATTTTAAACAGATTCTCTGGCAAATGTACAAAGAATTTCTTAAACTTCAAATTTATGAAAATTCCAAGAAATCCTATGACATATTTTTTTAGTGACATATTAACCTGAATTTGTGGAGGCTGCGGAAGAATTTTAATCAAGTTCTTAACCTGGTTATGTACATTTGATAAATTGATGATTATGAAAAATTGATTTATCTGATTTAGAATATTAAGGATGTTTAACTGGTCTGCTGAAGTCCACATTACACAAGAATTTAATTAACCCCATTTCTACGTCAACTCAAAATTTGCGTAAGAAACTTTAGCACGAGATATACATTTCACAGTTAAATATTCATGTATAGAAGTTGAAGTTCTCGCGGAATAAAATAATGAAGAAAGTTTGACTATAGAAAGATATAAACATTAAATTGAAACAATAAAAGAGTTAAGAGGAACAAAATGAAAGATAATTATTTTAGTTGATCACAGTATAAAAAGGAGAAGGAAATAGTGCAGGAATATATATATATATAGTATACTAATATTTATCTACTTTAGAGAATTTCGCCAATATATTAACAATTATTCTACATCTAAATCTCTCACTTTACTCCTGATTTCAATATTCGAACAAGCTTAGTCGTTTGAAGTAAAACGTGTAATTTATGTTATGGACAGCCCTTACCACAAACTGTGAAGATATAGTCTTTCATGGTTCAAAATATCGATTCAAGTGTGAAAACAGGAACTAGAGTAGAACAAATACGTTTCCAAAATGATGAGAACCTTTTTACAATTTTTATTTAGCTACCAATTTAATTACGAACCAGCTGAATTCTTTATGAAAGTAAAACGTAATGAATACTTCAACATCTTTTATGACGTGTAACGTTGGAAACTGAAATTCGAGGTAAATACTCCAGAAATGAATAGTATTTAATTCAAAATAATTATATAAAATAAATGTATAAAAAGTAACCTGCTGCTTCCTTCTACTAGAGTTCCAAATAACATTCTACTGTTTCATTAATAGAAAATTAAAGAAATTACTAGATCGGATTTAGAGAATACCTATCAATCATTTATAGGTTCATGCAGGTTGCATCGTAATATTCCAGAAATTAACTCGGTCGGGTAGAAATGAAGCAAAGGGAATTTTGGAGCAAAGATATTGTCGTAAAGCATATAAATCCCCTCGAAAGCTGACCATAGAAATCCATCGAATGAAGTCTATGTGTGAGGTATGCAGGAAGAGACGAGAGGCTGGAAATTTGAAGCGCGCGATTCACGCGGAATAATCACGCCCTCATTTCTGGCATCTACATGTATGTATCACATTCGACGTACATAAATACATATACATATACAAATATATATGAATACATATACAAATGCACTCATATGCATTAATACTTATACATATATATGTTTCTATACATCAAAAAGCTTAATAAAGCCGCGTGCGCCTAGACGAGATATTAACGAGCAGGTTAATTGTAGTTGCATCGTTCACGTGTGAGCGGCAACTGTCAATGGGACTCTACCTTTCTCACACAGAATTCTTGCTTTACTTTTGTCTCTCTTTCACGAGTATAAAATAGTGGTAATGAACTGGAGGTAGCCGTAGCCATTGGCTTCGAGCCAATGCAAACTCCTTGTCGAGGAGATTCAGACTTTTCAAGCCTCCGTCACCGAGACATGTCGAGGATCCATCACGAAATTCGCAAATTAGCTTGTGCTGATTTAATTGACTGTGTGGGATTTTACAACTTCTAAGTTTTAATCGAATTGAACAAGAAAGTTAAAATGCGGAGTCAGCAAAAAATTGAAGAGATTATTGAATTGAACATTTCATCACACTAAAGAGGATTTTAAGAGACTTTAAGCGAAATATTAGTTTAGAATGAACAAATTGATTGCAAAAAGATAATAATTATATCACAAGTTTGACTTAGTTCTCGGTTAGACTTCAGTAACTAAAATTATTTAAAGACTTAACGCAAGCTTCCTATAACAGTTTTTCAAGAAAAAGCGATAATATATAGAATCCCTGGAAAGGAGACAATAAATTTGACATCAGCGAGAATGTCTTACGAAGAGCTTTTACAGCTCTCGGACCTGTTATACTAGATGGTCGTTTCAGTGGCAGTAAAATTTTCCGAATGGTTGCTTTCTTATGTCAGCCGATTATATCAAGACGTAACGGAAAAAGTGGTAACTGTAGGAAGAATTGCATAGTTTTGTATACACTTCTCAGAGAAAAAACTTGGCTTCTTGTCTTGCTATTCAATTGTTTTAATTGAATCAATTTATTATTTACTTGTTGAAATTAAATCAAATTATTTAGTATATTTATACTAAGTCGAAAACTATTATTCGTAAATTATAAGATACTTTGCTGTTTTTATTATGAAAATATCAGAAACACTGCTGTAAACATTCTTTTGAAAAAATTCGGTTACTGAAAATGAAGGAGATAAGAACACTCGTTTCAACTTCCTTTTCCACCTAACCACGATTTACCGTCTTTCAAAGTTGGTAGACTGAGAGAATTTATTCCAGTTCCCACCCACATTATCTCTTCGGATCCGCAAAGTAACTTAAATTCAAATTAATGACTCTTTATACACATATTTACAATATAATTCTAAATTTTAACGTAATTAGGCTAGAATTAATTTCATTATCACCAAAAGACTAGATTTTGCAGCTTCAAAATTTTGAATAAGTTGAAATTTGTACTTTTCACTTCAAAATCTACCTATTAAAAATTTTTTAAATCTGTATTACTGAATTCAACCAGTTTAAAATGGGAATCATAATTTACACTTTACTAGAAGTTCTTTTACAACAAATATGCTTTTAAAATTCGCTGCTTCTACTTCTTTGAGCTCAGTTAACCACAGAAGTTTTCCCATCTTTTACACTCTAGTGCGGTTCACCCCTTGAAATTATTCTATCTAGAAGCACCACCCTTGTCGCTTTATTGATTTCTAAATGTCGATTTAGCGTCGCAGTTTTCGAAAAGTCCTTTAGACAAACGTCGAATGCGCATGCGATCCGTCAACACAAAAAAACGAAAGCAGTTCATCGAAGAAATCTTTGAGAAACTTGGCTGCTTCGAAAGTCCGTCAACTATACGAACAAGTCTTTCTCAGAAAGTCTTCTACAATTCGCTATATGAAAGGAAAACTTTTTTCCTCCGAGGGAATCTTATGAAAAAGTTTCGTGACGACGCGAAAAATTAAAGTAATCAAATGGAAGGCATAAATTTTACTTCGATGTTCAATTTTCGTCAAAGAAAATAACGAAAATACTGTTTTTCTTAGAAGTTTGAAGTGTCGTTTAGAAATTTCGAACGATAATAAATTCAAAAATAAGGAAAACTAACACTGATAATATGTTAATATTGTTTTCTTTGTTCATAACTCACAGTACAATTGACTCGTATACCACACCCTAAGAAAGATTACTATTTGCTGCCATAAGCTGAACTTCAATTTCCCAACAGAGTAGCAAAAATCCATTAATCAAAACTTATGACTGCGATCTATTTTAATAAAAGTTCCATTTTGAATTTTCCCTTAGATTTTCTTCACATCTTGCAAATTTTTAAATGACACGAAATTATCATATAATTCCAATGTTAAGAATTTTTCATAAGATTTAACTAAATCAATTGAAAAAGGATTTAAAGGTGAATAAGTGACGATAGTAGTTAAATGCAAAAACTCTAGAAGATGAAAATGTAGGTTGAGAAACAAAACTTGAAATAAGTTCGTATATTTTTCTTTCCTGATATAAGAACTGTATCTAATTACGAATTAAAGGTGTATTTTATCGCCTAAATATAATAAAAAGACATTAAAGTAGACTGTTAATAAAGGTGGAAAAATAATCCCTTTTATGAAGGTTAAAATAATGTGAAAATATAGTTAGAGCCTGACAAAAGATGATATCAACGCAATATAGCTATTCGGCTCTTAGGATTCGAAATAGGTGGTTATGAAATGTCTTGTCGTTCGTTTTATCTTTCCCTTGCCAAAGGGTAAATGGTAAATGGTACCCAGCTTTTATAGTCTCTCATAGTCGCTGTACACACGCAGTTTTCTAGGGATCGACCTACGGAATTCTCCACAAGGATCGTAAATCAGAATATATACGAAGTTTTTAGCCCTAGGGAAAATCGCTGTCTATTTAAGCTTTCCACTATCACTATGTATCCTTGCTTCTGAAGGTCTGTCGTCTGCTCGCCCACGCACACTAATTACCTATCTGAACGATCTGTTGCATATATTCAACATGAACGTGTTCATGACCTGTCTGGACATACCAAAGCTTAGTGGACTTAAGAGGATTTAGAGTCAATAAACTAATTGGCAGCTTAAGGACTGAGTTGACTGTCAATTACTTTTGTATTGATTATATCACAGAAAATGCCAGGTATTTTTTCTATCCTAACTTCAGATAGAAACGCTACATTTTTTTCGAATGGATAAAAACGCTGCGAATATTTCTGTCCACTTTTAGGATAGAAAAGATTCCTGGGATTTTCTATGTAATAGATTAATAATATTTAGCATTAATTTTTATGACATGTGACTTATTACCTAAGAGATATGACTTATAACTTTGGATATGTAGGTATAAAGCTTATATTTTTTAGAAAACTTACCCTTTGTGCTTTTCTCTTATCAGCTCGCTGATTTTGATGATAAATTCGACTGAAATTACTAACGATGACAGGTACCGGCAAAGCGATCACAAGTACTCCGCTGAGAGAGCAGACACCTCCAACGACTTTTCCAGCGATAGTTTCTGGCACCATGTCACCGTATCTAAAACACAAATCGAAAATAATTAATCAAATTAAAATGAGTGCTTTCAACGCTCTTAATGTCAGAAATTATCATCTTCAAATCTAAAGCAACTATACTCAAGAAATATTAGAGAAATTTTTTCATAGAAAAAATTGACTGTCGCACAATTTCATCATCAGACTCGAATGTGGAAAGTTTATTCTTTTTATTTTTGCCTGAAAAAAAGAGAAAAATAGAGTCCAGTTTCGAACTATAAGATCTACTACCATAAATCTTGATACGAGCAGCGTGTTTTGGAAAGAAACTGGCCAATCTCACAGAATCGTGACAAATGAGGGATTTATATAAAAAGTTTCCATATACAGCATCTTAGATTATTCTTATCTTTTATTTTATACTTTATATGAATCAATACTTTGATTAATAAAATCCGAGATAAAAGCATTTTACTACACATGTTTAACTCTCGATTAGTTTAAAACTCAAAATTCAGCGCCAAAGAAAGTAAAAGATTTTTTTATCTAGAGCTTCCGTATTCCCATGTATTTAAGCCTTAGACCAGTTAATATTACAATTTATATTTTCCTTTTCATCTACATAAACTGAGTATCGTAATTTATTAGGGCGCTTTCTTCGTAGAATAATTTATGAGTACAAAGTACATATGTATATAAAGCTCGGAGAGTTACCGCCTATTACACAGTCGACACCCTTTATATAGTTAAGCGATTTTTCCGAGACCGCGAAAGTTCGATAAAGCGGAAAAGCTGCAATATTTACCTGCGCGTGACATTTTACGGTAAGGGAGGCTGATTTCAAGGTTGGCCCTTCGACCAGGGGTGGAAATACATTTTCTCAAAGAATAATCGACCGTGCCACCCCTATTTGCGACTGATCCCCAGTAGGCCACAGAAATTTGGGCGTAACTGATAAATAACTTCAGAAATAACGCACGAAGGGAAATCGAAATACTTTTGACACATTTTTCATCATAAAAAATGAAAAGAAAAAGACGCCACAATGAACAATTCGTCACGTCATTGACCTCATTAATTTTAGTTATAGAACTTATAGTTTTTTCAGTTAAAATAGTTTTACTGTACAGAAAGAAATTCTGCCTAGTGTATAAAAGTATATCTATAGAATAGCAAAATGTAATGTATACAAAATACATATCGTTTATTGGATCCAATCAGAACTTTATATTCCGAATATGAAATACGTAATAAGAAAGATCTGTTTTATGAATTCACATTACGGAATATTACACATGTATATGTACGATAAGCAATCCAAATGTTTAATAAAAATAGACAAATCGATGGGAAATGAAAAAAAAAATATTTCCTCGAAGAATAATCGACCGTACTGCACTGCGTCGAATTGCTTCCTTCCCAGAGAAATTTGATGGTCAATAAAAACGTCAAGGGGAAAATAACGTTTATACTTCGCGGTTACTAATCTAAAAAAGAACACACTGCGATATTTCACAACAATTCTTATGTCTAAAGTCAGCCCTTCTGAACATCTTTCATTTTACATATATATCAGTCATCACAGATACCTTAAGGGCATGTGATACTTTACCATAAGCTTAATTTATTTTCTCCAACTTCACCAAAGAATATCTTTGACATATTATCACATAATTTTTCATAAGATTTAACTGTACAAATTGAAAACAGGTAAACAATTTTTCATCTAGTCAGAATTGATCACGAATTATATAATAATTATATTTATTATCTTATTTTATTACACAATTAGATTCGAGAAAGCTTCACCTTCAATTTTATTTTTAAACATTTTTAAGATAGTATTAATATTCCTTTTAATAGAATGCATAAAAATAGAAACCAATAAATGCAAATCTTTTATGACCAAATGTGAACGAGCGTAATGCATTGAAGTCGATAAATCCTTTACGATGCGATTAATGGACGATGAATGTGATCTGGATGAGTATAGATTGAAAAAGAAAAGAGGTCATGGGAGGTGAAGACGATTCTCGGCTCAAATGTATAACAAGAAATAAAAATTATGTAAAATCATGAAAAAATTACTAACCAAAATAAATATTAAGTTTAAAGCATCAAAAAGCTAAACTCGTGACTCAGTAAAGATCTATTAAATGCCTCAAAAGAAAATAATGTTTATCATTAATTATATCTCTATCCTGAAAAGAGGCAAAACCATAAAAGATCTCAGGAGAGGTCACCATTTTATCTCGAGAGATAAAACCACATTTTCAGGGTTGATTCATTGTATCCCTTACAACTGACATATAGTTTGATGAAAAAAAATGGTGCATCCAAATGAATTTATGGAAGATTCTTCTACCCCGTGTAGCTTTTCCCGTGGGATAAATTCAACCGTCGAAATAAGAGTATTGTAAGCACGTTGCGATAAAAGAAAAAAATACTTGTTGGACTTATGAATAGAATGAGGCAATAATTGAAGAAGCTGCCTTCAAATGAGAAATTCGCGTGACTCTCCACTAGTTTCCTTTCATTCGAAACAAAACATTTAAGGCTGAGCACGTATATCTGACAAAGAAAACAGCGACGAAATTGTTTTAAATTAATCTTTAGAGACAGGAAAAAAAAACAAGAAGAGAAAAAAGAACCCGAATCGTTATTTACATGAATTAGCAATGGAAAATGGTATAGCCTACCGATATTTGTCTTCACTTTCAACACTTATTGAAAACCGACTTTTGAGTTATTTCCCTCAATTTTTTTAAATCACAACTACTAAATCCTAAACTTCCTTTTTTCTACAATTTGGTGATATACCCGGAATTTAAAAATTCGGGTCAAGGGTTTCACTCCAGAACAAAGATTGCCTGAATTATCCAATTAGCAAATCGAACTAACGGATTTAGCAATTGACCTGCATTTCAGGGTTTAAGTCATTTCAAGCTAAAAGAAGCATTATTTCGTTAATTTTACTCTGGCTATTTTATCGCTTGTACACCCTCATTTTTCTTATTCTAATTTCATCTTACCGGTTCATATTAGAATTGAACATGGATTTATTGAGTTACAAGATTACTTTTTCTTGTATCAGTCACTTGTTTAATTAAAAACTATCATAACTATAGCTATTCATTGAAAAAATAAAACTTTTATTTTTAGAAATTCGTTAAAACAGATGTGAAATCGCTTAACCGAGTTAATCATCCTGGTTTCAATGATTTTGCTACGAATGGATGGTTGTCAACGTTATATTGTCCTTTGTCGAGCGAACGAGCGCGTACTGGTATGAAGTAGAATAATTTATGATCACATTAAACGAACATGTGCGTTACGCCACGTCCAATCCTCCAGACAATAATTTTCGGTCAAAACATCCATTCACACCCATTTATTCAATTAAAAACTTCCATAAATGATAAGCTTTCCCTATTAGTCATCCATAATGGTGATTATAAACCGAAATCAACTTTTTATAAAAAGTTTCAAATGAAACACTTTCATCACAATCTTTTCAGAATCACCACAACTAATTTTACACAAAAATTCTTCAACTAAGAGATAGTAGCTACAAAATCGCACAAAAAATGTTGCATCTGCCTCAGAAGAAAGAATATCAATTCGCACACTTGCGAGTGAAGTTCAATTTTGCAAATGGAAAAAGGAATCACGAACCAGAAAGAAATTGTCTTCAAAAATCTGGCACCGGCTTATTGTCCATCTCTTTCCTTTCACTCAACAAACAAACTCCTTTGACCTCTTTCCACTTTAGGAGATCCGATCTTCACGCTGAAACGAGAAGAATGGAATCTGACGAAAGGTCTCCTAACTTCCAATGAGAGAAGTGAATCATAAAAAAAGATGAAAACAAAATCGATATCGTAATTATTGTCAGAAAACGGTGGTCTGAGGGACGGAATGAAATAAGAAGGTAAATAAGACAACTCGACCTGATTTCTAATATTGCCTGAGGTTCTAGATTTAATTAAATGTTGAAAGCCTTTATAAAATTTCAAAAGTTAAATAGAATTAAGAATATAAATCTGCCAAGGGAATTATTTTAATAAACGAAATATTTTTCTGTTAATGTAATTAAAGATCAATAATAAGGATATCTACATTAGAATTTAAATAAATGTCTGACTATAGTTATACCTGGACTACTGATTTCTCATACATGATGTAGTCATAAAATAATAGTTTATTTTTAAAGTAACCTTCAGCTTTAGAATTTAATACTCTGATAAGATTTAAAATCTTTAATTCAATTTTTATGATTCAATAAACAATGGTTTTCACAATCTGTGCAGCGGGCATGTTGCCAAAATGCATTTCCGGAAGAGTGGAGAGCCAAAAGGGTCTTTTACTTCAAAAGAAGTGGAAGACACTAACGTTCAATGATATAATAAAGAACTGAAAATTATTTTTCTTGTATGTAGGATTAGTGAAATATAAGGAGCTAAGAACTTATTTTTTGACACAACATTTCACGTAATTTAGTTTTCGTAAGAAAGTAAATGGTTTCTATCCCAAAATTTGTAAATATTAATTTTATTTTTAGCAAAGCACGCTTTGGCGCACTCTCCAAATATCATCGACTTAAATGCATGCGAATAGTATTTTCGACTTTGTAGATATCTAAAGAAAATCACTCAGATATGCGTGGGATTTTCAAGATGCAATGACTTATAGACGCATCACAAATTATAGTGACTGAGACGTGAGCCATGAGAAAAAATAAACAAAAACGTTTATTATGTCAACGAGGTGTTTCCACAAGAAAAAACGTTGCATTGCCTTAGCTCACATTCATCTTTCCGAAAAAATAAACAACACTAAAAAGAACTACCGATGATAACTTACTGTCAGTGCTATAAAATTATCATTATCGAAAATACATATGAGATAATGAGACCCCTCATATGAGATAATTTATGTGGCCCTTTGTTAAAAAAAGTCGCAACTATATGCAAATTGTATTCATGCACGACCTTGTATGAACTTGTCCATTATAAATTCGTTCTACTTCCGAGTCATGTTTTAAATGGGAACAATGATATAAGAATCGTTAAAACGATTAAAATCAAGATATTATCTGTATAATTTCGAGTAAATAATAAATTGCCTTTTGGCAAGTAATATAAATGATTAAGCCGCTTTCTTTCTGAAATTCCGAAAAGTGTATCTTGCAACATGTAATTAGATATATTTTGTTTATAAAAAAAAAGTTTTACAGACACATGTTACTAACGCAGACCTGCTGTCTGGCGAATTCGATATTTTAAGGTGGTCTATATGTATATCGAGTAAGGCGTCTGTTCCAAAGTTGCAATGTGCTATTAAAAGCCGAACCACTGGCTTCATAGATCGGCCGCGAAGTGTTTGCGCCTTGTCTCAAAATAAAATGTATCCTCTTCCATTGCGTTCAAATATATGATTCCAGTACACAACTTCAAAACTAATCAATTTCTTCAAGAAAATACGATAAAAAATATTTTTTATGAATGAAAAAACGTACCACAGTTTAAAATACGCTTTCCATTCAGAAAATTAAAAATACTTGCACATGGAATAAAGCTCTAATTAAAATCTGACTTGAAAATAGATTGCAAAAAAGATAAAAGAAAATCATAAAATTTTAGATGCAGCATACTTGTATAAACTGCGATAAGGGGTCGTAGATCAGTAAAAATAATCTACATATGCGTTTGTATCTATGACTCTTCACTGGAGCTCTTCATTTGACCTAAATTTACATTCCATTTGTTTTAATTCTGCGTTTTTCTTTCTCTCTCTCAGTTTTAGTAATTTTTCAAAATGACAAAAACGATGCTACGCTAAATCTCAGAAAAGAGTTTCAGATTTTGCTAAAGCGAAGCTAATTCTGTATATTTATATGGAAACGAGTTTAATTAAGCCGGATTTTGTATTTCCGGTCACTACACCTCATTTCCTCTGTATTTTGGAACCTCGTTCATTTGCAGAACGTCAAGAAGTAAGAGTATATAGAGGAATTGGAAGAAAACAGATTAACTCGATCACTCTGCACCTGTCTTCAAAATTGTAACGGATTTGGCTCTAAATCTATACGTATACATTTCGTTCTCTCAATTTCAAGATGTTCGAACAACTTAGAAACAAATGTATCACAAATTGACATGCAACCCACACCTGTAATCTATTACTTTCCAAGTTTTGACAAGAAAAATAAAGTACCAAAATTGAATAAGTCTTTAAAAAACTTCATTTTTGCACATCTAATAGCTTTCTGACTTGGAAATATCAACTTTGAAATTGTGTTATAAGCTTTCATGTGTTTCTTTTTTAAAGTATGCAATAGAATTACAAGAAATTCAAAAACAAAACATCATTTTTAGTATATCGCAAAATAACGCTGGCAATCAATTTCCCAGCACCACACATTAACTGTTGTTATTAAAGAAGGTGAATAGCTGAATTTTAAAAATAAAATTAGGTGAGAAATAGGTGACAAAAAATTTAAAGAAATTTAATCCAACGGGATGACTAATTTCTTTGATTCTAGGATGCCATTTTACTGACCTTGCAAACTTTAGAGAGGATTACAACTAATTGTTCGAAAGGAGAAAGAAAATGTCAAGCTGTCTCGTAAATAAATGGAGAGCTTAATAGTAGCAATAAAACATGAATTAAGTAGTAATTTAACCAAGTAGCGGAAGAATCAATCAAAGTAAAGTACTTCTTGAACGATTTCATAGTCGGTGAAGACTGTTATAATGACTTTATAGTCTGATGAGAGTTATGTAATAAAGGAGCTGTCGTCAAAAGACTCGAAAGGGCAAGGAGGCTCAATAGCAGGCGTAGTAACAACTATGTAATAACTACTCTCTATGAGCTGGGATGATTACGGAAGTACGTGGATAGAAATGTAGGGCAAATCGTGTGAAATTCGATTCGAATCACAGTACATCCCTGACGATCACGTAGCTTCACGATGATATGCTATCCTGACATTTCCGAGGACAGCTATTCTGATGTAAATTAAACGATGCGAACTATTGAATATTCGCCAAACATATTGCAGATTTCTATAAAATAATTCAAAACCTAAGAAAATACTGTTGCAGAACTAACTAATTTGTAAACACAATTACATAAATGCAGAATAAAGTCATAGAAAATATTTTACTCGTTCAATTTTCTAAAAATAATGTTTGAGGAAATAATTTACACAAATAGATAGACCATGAGAATAAATCTCATTAGAGAGGTAAAAGTGTTATATAGGTATCAGTCGACTAATCCTGCACTTGTATGTATTATTCTGCATGCAATAGTAAAAACTTGTCTCGACCCATTGATGTGGAAAAATGACATTCAAAACTTGATTGGCGTAAAAAGTGAGTCGCATCCGGAAATCTAAATTTACTACTTCTTAAACTGCTTTCATCTACAGAAATAAATGTGTCAACCAAAGATAAATTGCCAGAACATATTAACGATCATTTTTTTCGGGTAATTGAGTACTCTCTTGGAGAAAAAAAGAACTCCAAACATATGATGATAACTAACGTGAGTCTTTTAGAGTTTTTAGACTCTTTGATCGAAAGCTTCCTTCGAATTTATATCAAAGACGCCGGTATTTCTTAGGGATCGTTAAAGTGAAAGTAGGTTATTACCCTTTTATAAAACACATTATGGCACTATATTCTTCACAAAAGGGGAGAATTTTTCCGAGGAAAATTTTGCTTCTACTATAAATATTGTTAGACTCTCCTCTTTCTAACATTAAACGATAAAAAAATAATTAACAGAAATAAAAATAGATCGCACACGATTTAGAGAATCGTCATTCATTTTCCCCAATAGATCAAGAAGATTTAATGGTAGCTAAGTCATTATTCTTAAATGATCACACCAAAGACTAATTGGGTTTCAACATCTTTTAAACGTCTCCTAATATTCAAGAATACACAAACACTAATTCTATTCACAAATATCTCGTTTATCAAACTCATCATTCTACGAACTTAGTATAGAACTTGGTAAGATATATAAGACTTGATAAAATAGACTTGGTAAAGAACAGACTTGGTTAAGATAGATAATGATAAGTAAAGATAGGTAAAGATAGATTTGATAAAATAACATTTATCGCAAAGAGATTTCCTCACGACCAAGGTTGGAAAATGCGTTGATGTTTCAGGCGCAACATCGATGCTCATTTGAAGCAGGAACTCCAGACACGCAAATAACACAACCGACTATTTATGTAAGCAAATGAAGTTAAGAAAGTGCCGAAGCCTAGCAAACGATGCCACCTTTAAAATGAAGATTGCGCTTACCACTTCGACATTACACGCAGAAAACAGTTTTTTTGAATAAAAGAAACAAGATGTATCTTAACTCTATCATCCAGTTTTAAGCTGATCAAATAAAAAAAAATATTCTATGATTTGAAGTTTCTTCAATCCTCAAATGACCCAGAAAATCTACAGATTCTTTCCACATTATTAGTGATATAAAATGCCCCTAGAATCCCGAATTATGGGTAAATTAAGGTATTATAAAAATTAAATTTCAAAGAACTTCAAATGAAATAGAAATAGAATGAAATAGAAATGATTTATACGACATTAAGAGGTAATAAGTCAATTAACTGACTTCAAGTTTACAAAGGCTTTTGAGGTATCAAAGGGTTTCAAAACATTTTCAGAATTTCAAATTTTTACGGTTCATCGCGGTCTTTTACCGAAAGTACAATTCAAAACAAAACCTGTATATTATGATTACTGAATTTTAATATTTACAGTTTGTGTGCCGTATGGAAAATCATTATTTTAATTTAAATAATAGAATATACATCTCGTAGATTGTATATTTTATTAGAATATTATTATTATAGAAATATATTAGAATATATTAGAATATTTCTTGCACGTACTTCAAACATTGACTGTATAAAGATCAGCATTTACTATATGTTCAATTCACGAAAATGAATAATTTATATGATACTAAGAGCTTGTTTGAAATAGGGATTTGGTACACACTACTATAAATTTAGCAATTTATGACTTCATCAGTACTCCTCTAAAATTTACAAATGAAGATGTTCATATTATTCATAACGCAATATTTGAACCGTCGTTTCTCTAAAGGAATATTAAAGACGATGAGCATCAGCAATGATTCGTATTTTTACAATAAAATCTAATATGTCGTGAAAAATATGATAATTTTCAAGCACGATTTACTTTGATGGATGTCCTTGGAATAAGTTAAATTCTCATACTCTCGCTCATTTTCGTGAGACCGTGATTTTAAAATAAAACTGGATTATAGTGTCAGATAAATATGATGCTTACATATATTCCATAACTTCCGGGGCTTTACTAAAAATCCTCTAGGATTTAGAATAAATGCACCTGGTCAAATATAAAATCCCGCGACAGCTATTACACGTCCACTTTATATTTCATCTTGAAATGTGATGAGACGTAGATTCACAACGAGGGGCAAGGCAATCATGGAAAATACAACTTCCGGTTGTGATTTATTTTAGACCACCATTTTTCGACGTGAATATCGTTGTATGTAAATAAGTGTCACGAATTCAGCATGTAACAAGGAAAAATGACTGGTATACTTAACTTGCCTGTACTATCATTCATTTCTCACTTTCAAAAAAGAAAAAGATATTCTCATGTCGTTTTATGACATTCTTCACTTTAATATTTTCTAACCTTGTTATTTACGGTAATAAAAAGAGAATAAAAAGCTCAAAAATAAGAAAATTGCACCTAGCAGATGTTCCCCTTACCATTGTCACAGAATTTTATATGAAACAATATCTGTTTTTTTTATCAAATATTTTTTAGAGCTAACGTTACTTTTGTGCACTTTTTACAAATGAACTAGATGCTACTTTTATAATATAATTTGAAGAGTCTCACTCTACTCTAAACTTAATATAAACTCAAATAAAGGAGGGTTGGATATCTCAAATCTAAATAGAGCAAAAAAGAGTTTTCAAATGGATTGAAGTTTCGGAAAGAAATGGGATTGAGAGGATATACTTGACAAAGAATAATAATTTCTCACATTTCATATCCAGTTGCTTGAACTTGCAGCACTTCGTAATTAATATACGAGATTTAACCGCTTGCAAGTAATTATGCGAAGTTTCCACACAGATGGAATTTCTTTGACTGTGAAAGTGATTACAGCTAACGATCGTGAATTTTCCATAATTTCTCGGACATCCCTAATCCACGGAAGTTTGAATCCATATGGCACCTCGTTATAAAAATTTTTTATAGAGGACAATTTTATTTCAAGACTTTGATATAGGAAAATTAGAGCGTGTCGAATAGGAGTCGAAAATATAATAACCTATTCCGATTTTTCGGTTTATATAGTAAGCGAACGATTTATCGCCATCATATCGAACGAAGTAAAACAAGCAGAGCGTAAAATTAAAGAAAGCTCTATATGATCCACTAGGACGAAAGTCAATGGATGGATGTGATTCTTACATAGGTATAGAAAATGCAGCCCCTATCCTTTCTGCAAATACTCAAAAGTATATAAAGTAAAGAAACTGGAGTGACTTTTCCGAAGTATCTTTATTTTTATTACTTTCTTTAAAAAGCTACATTTCTTGATATCAAATATATATAGAAATTATAAATTCAGACGAGAGACTCTTAGAAAAAATGATTTTAAATCGAGATTATGTGCATTTAAAAAGTTTTATTTATGAGGAAACTGGTTACTGAACAATTTTTCCTGAACCTAGGAAAGAAGGCCAGCTGTTCATTTCCTCTATCTGTTTAGAATTTTAGATTATCATTAAAATTACTTTTGCCGGAAAATGAATAAATCAAGAAAAATTAACTGAAAAGAAGTACACGACCAAGAAAAGTCGTAAAAAAACAAAGTTAACTGGATTATTCCAAGAAAAGGAATGACGAAAAAATACCAATCGAGACCTCGCATTTCTTTTTATAAAATAAAAATTCACCTATTCACCTTTTTTAAGAACAATGATGACTGCTAAGAACGTGATAAATTTAAAAAGTAACGAGAACCGAAAATTTCAATAAAAAGCTAATCTTTCATCCTTATCGTCATTTTCGCTTCTAAATTTTCGTTAAGATAGAATGAGAACACCATTTTTACTGACGATAAATATTCATAGCTTTTATTCCCTGATACTGAAAATAAAAAGAATAAAGGTTTCACAACCACATATTTTAAAAGTTAAAATGTCTAAAGGATTACTCCATCAGGTTTTATATTATTCATGAAAAAACACACAAGGCTTTCAAAAAGTTTGTGTTTGCGTGAAATTGATTCTTATAATGTTTTCTTTTCTTGTTTTCCTGTCAACGCTTAAAGTCTTTTTACTACGAGTAAAATATGCTCTGTAATGTCACTAAATTATGCATAACTTTATATTATATACGCACACTCTATATAGCGATCCATTGAGTTAAATCCAAAAGTATGTGAGTAAGTTTCAGCGTCGTGAATGTAACATCAGTAAAACTCGCGTGAAACTTTGACTTCAGTCACTCTGTCAGAAGTGACCCAGTTGACAGTAAAGGGAGGGGTTTCTCTATTCCAAAGTGAAACTTGGTATCGTTGCTTCTATTCAAGTAATTCTAAAGCAAATGCCGCGCTACCTCTGATAAAGAAACACACCATCACACGCGACGAAAAAGGGTGCTGGATTATGGTTCTCTTGAATTGTGATTCAACATCTCATTAATTTAAATTCATTTCAAAAACAGTAACAAAATTCACGCTTTGTTTATTAACTTTTTCATAAAAAGTAGTTTCTATATTTTTTTAATTTGCATATGTGGGGTAAACTACATTTTATGTCTAATAAATTGAATTACTGTTTGGTACCATTACGTCTTACATAAGAGAAAGTTGTTAATAATAGGGAATGGTCATAGAATGTGATTAGTAGCAATGTGCTGACTGTAGTTGAGAATTTACGTGGCAGTAAGTCGTACTTAATGGTGATAAGTTGAGGTAAGATCTACAGTAACTGGAGTTAAAATTCGAAACTACTTCTCAACACGAAACGTTAACATTGACCTTAAAATACACCTAATATCCCTGTAATACATTTTTTTCAAAATATCAGTAATTATTCTCGATTCAAATTGTTATTTTCCTAATGTTCACTACCAGAACCTACTGAATAATTTGAAATTCACGACCTATCGGTTCGGCGACCCTTCAGTGTTCACTCAAGCAAAATTGAGTCCCAGGAATCACGTGAAATCTTCTCTATTCTCATGGGTGCGCTTTAATCACATTTCGTCTAAATTATTGCGGGAACCCTTTAAGTATCCGTAAATTTAATCTCTAAAATATATCACCACAAATGTCACATTAAGTTGTCCAAAATAAGAGTACAATGCTGATAGTAAATTATTATTAATGAAAATTGCAATACATAGTGGGACTAGAAGATTGCATGTACAAAGAAACTGTTTTATTCCTTTCTACACTTTACGAGTCTTCCGATACATGCCCCAGTAGATACGGTCAGCTTTGACCAGACATAATCGAACGAGTGAATTCGTAAGAGTTGCGCTGACAAACTCTACTACATTTTCGATGAATTTATATAAATGTGTTCCAAATAAATCTTCAAAATGGACTACAATATGATTATTAACACATCATTATCATTTACGGAAAAATAATGATTGTCTCTCATAATAATAAAGCATGTCGACCGCAACTTGCCTGCGTGTAAACTGATAGTGAGTTTCGTTTGGAAAAGAGCCAGAGGGTCTTTTGCACAGAGAAAGCCCATGACCTCGAGCCACACACAAATCACCATTAAACCAATCTACCGAGAATAAGGAGGCTCCCCGCAGCTTTTGGAATTATTACCTGCCGCTTCGGTTATCTCCGGTATAGGGTAATCGAACTGAAAGTCGGATGTGCTTAATTAGAACAGCAAAAGGTAACCCTGACTAACAGGAGTTAAAGCAAACTGATGAGGTTGGGAGTAATTGCTGTTTAGTTTTAAGGTCAAACGTTCTGCTAACACCCTTGCTAAACTCAACTAACAATCAGTGACAACACTGCAAGTTACAATATACGCATGTCCTACGCTTTTAGACTGACATTAATGCTAACAATCCGATGAAAAGGTTAGACCACGATGCCCGAGATTAAATTGAGCACGTTACACGTGCCACAGGAGTCAATGACTCGATATGACCAGGCGCGTTATTGTATGATATTACTCATCCGTGATTCGCTTCGCATCAAAGTAATCGGCAGCAGGGTTGCTATTCCCGGGTCAATGATTTAGGTGGCTGGGGAAAATGGTTCCTCAGATTTTCATTCATTTAGAAGAACGCAGAATTCGCTCATATTTTTTCACACGCGATATTTCAGAGGACTTCAGAGAAATAGTTTCGGATGTATCCAGGTAGAAATCACCATCAGACCATGACTCCGATTGCTGATGAATCACTGGGCTTGACAGCTCATAAGTTTTCATGACAGTTTGAATGACTTTTAAGAATTTCAAACGATTTGATATATTATTTGAAAGGATGTCAAAGCATGGATTTTGAAATATTTCACAGGGTTGTAGGAAATTTAAAAAAAAAAAATATATATATATA
Source organism: Synergus japonicus (assembly GCA_900474275.1). Taxonomy (NCBI): domain Eukaryota; kingdom Metazoa; phylum Arthropoda; class Insecta; order Hymenoptera; family Cynipidae; genus Synergus; species Synergus japonicus. The sequence goes on from UCOH01000877.1 coordinate 167,651, forward strand.
TAAAAATTCAAGTTATGTATTTCAAGAGACTAAGTGATTTTAAGGAAATTTAAAGGATTTTATAAGATTTAACTATACCAATTGGAAAAAGGTGACAAATATCGAAAATGGGTGAACAAAAAGATGGGTAAATAGGTGACGACCTATTATGATTGTCGAAGTAAAAAATTGTATACGGCAGGAATAATAACTTTGACTAATTATGTGTGAAAAAAGTACATAAAAATGTATTCCTCACTGTCAGTCAAATGCAAGAGCAACCTGTTGATGGCATTGGAAAAAATATAAATAAATAGTAGTCTATGGACCTATAGGCTTGGAAAAATGGCAATGTTTCTTTATTCCTAGATTAAAAAACGTATTCACACCTAGAAAAATTGACCACGTGTAAAAGTAGGGACACTACTACTCAGAAGAGTGAAAGCAGCGTGCTGAATGCCGGTGGCGCTATTCGCCCCGCCCAAAACGGCCTTTAAAGCCCGGCCAAACAGATCGATACAGACATAGGTGCCAGAAGCCCACTGAGGCTCTATGGAAAGACAGAGACAGAAATAGATGGCGAAAGTATGAGAGAGAAGCTGGCATGAGGGCTGGTACAGTAAAAGGGAGTAGGAACGGTGATTGGGGATTGGGGATGGGTTAAAGTTGAGTGAGGGCAGCTACGAGAGGTAGAGAGCAAGAGAGAACCAATGAGAAAAACTAACTGAAGTTCTATATTGATATGTATATATGTTATGTGTTTGTATTTGTACAGATCTTTATATAAATATGTATAACTATGTACAATTGTACTTATATGTATAGATATATGCATCTGTATATAAATATATGTGTATGTGTACACCAATAAACTACTACTGGAGGACGAGATTGTAATAGAAGCTATGTACGAACCAACGCTAGTCAACCCAGTAAATAGGTACACAGGTGAATGAACAAGTAGGTACCTCGAAGAAGGGTCCTTCAAAATTCGCCTGACGTGCTAGAATACAACCCATTTACACTCAACAACGTCCTTTCTTCTATGACTATTGTTCACGAAAGTATAGGGTAGGCAATTTTAAGTGCATATGCAAATTGTTGACTAACCATTTCATCAAAGCAAATATTAAAAATGTAATGATCATTAATAACTTTTTCTCAACATTTGGAAGCTGTAGCAGTTTGTATAAATATCGATTGCCCTATTTCTGGGTGCTTGCTAATCTAAGAAAAAAACACCGGTTCCCGGTTTGCAAATTATAATTAAAACTCATTATTGTACGATTAAATTTTCTCGACTTGAAAGTATTCAAAGGAATGAGCTTTCAATAATTAGTAATGTTAAATTGAGAGATAAAATCTGAATAATTTAAGAGATAGATGAAGAGAACAGAAGATGATTCGTGTGTGACACGTGACTTGAAATAAAAATCAAATTATTTGGCAAGTAGGTAAGTAGAATGTGGTATGGATTAGTTGCGCCCTTCGAGTCTGGCATCAAGACAAATAATGTTCCGACACGCAAAGCACTACGTGGTTCTGCTGCCACGTCATCATTTCACGTCATCACAGACTCACAGAGTATGCTAATGCATGAAAGTGCCTTCGTATTTTCGTAAGCTTAACCCTGCTATTCATTAAAGTGAAGGTATCTATTTTCAGATCACTCGAAGAATGACTTTATTGAAAACTAACTCGCTCATCTTTCAAACGGAAGAATCATTTTTTACTTGCAATAAATCCGCACTCAGAAAGTTCGTATCCGAAATGTCTCTTTATAATTTAAACTAATTAAAATTTATAACTCCAAATCGTCTCTATAAACTAGAACAGAGTCCATCAAAAATTTAAAGTACAGCTTAAAATGATCAAAACCTCATCATTTTAAAATCGGACAGAGACATAATTGCTAATCCGAAAAACTCTGATGTTTATTGATTTAAAATGCAAATACATTTTTACCAATAAAAATCTCTCAGGAAATCTACTTAACGAATGCAAGGCGAAAAAGAGGGGAAAAAGCAGAGAAGGTTTCTTTAGGCGGAAATTGAATACGTATTTTTCAGACCAAGTAGCTACACAGAATTTTCATTGGAGCTTTAGTTAGGTACCTCCCATAGCCAATAAATTCATCGACAGCCATGGCCGAAGACACATATTGAGCCAAGTGATGGAGTCGAGAAATCTTTCACATTATTTTTATTCCAGTTTCCAGACCGGAACCTTCCCTCATCGCTTCATGAATTACAAATCTTTCGCTTTAGCCTACCACAACTGTGGAAACGAATTCGCTTGCCGTGATATTCGCATAGCCACAGGTATTTAAATCATCCCTCCCCCTGTTAAACCAGCTTAAAAATCCTAGGTGCGGATAGATAACCTTCCGAGAAAGACTCCCTCGTTAAAGTCGAGCTTTACCAAAGGCTTTTTTCCATTCAGAGCCGCTTGCTATCGAAAATCGATTTACTATATGGAGTGGACAAAATTTATTTGTTTTTTTTTCGACGTGTTCATTATTTTTAACATTGCATTTTACAAAAATAAAAAATTTTCTTTAGGATTTACCTTTCACAATAGTGTATGTATCTTTAAAAAAATAATGTAAACTGGATATACTGTAATCACAAGCTCCAAATAGTCAACATTCTCAACTCTAAAGTGGACAATGTGGATAATCAGAATCCAGTGTTACAATTACAGTCATCACAGTACCTATTAATTTTCATTAAAAACGGTTAATAATGGAATTTTAATATTTCCCTCAACGTCCTAAATATCAATTTTATTTTTAAATTCTTTAAAATTAAAAATGCTGTATCTAAAGGAGGATTCGATTCGATGATCGGTGCAGAGAAGGAGAAAGAAAAGATTTTCTTTTATGGTTTATATATATATATATATATATGACGACAGTGATGTCACGAGATCCATATTCTTTATAACGCGGGTAAGGAAATACGAAAGATATCTTATTGCTCGGGTTAAAGCGCCAGGGGAAGCTGAGATATCGAAACCGAAAGGTTTTCTCAGGATATCTCTGGGACTTTATGTATGTAGTATGGATTTGAAGAGAACAACTTCGCTTCGAAAAGGAAGAAAGCATGTTAGCCAATGAAAAGCTCTCAATCCGAAAGAAAATGACCCATAAAAACAAAATTCCGAATTCTCTATAGAATATCCTAATCCAATATCCAATTTAATCAAATTTGAAATAAACCTAAACCTTTCAGTTCCAATTTCACAGAAAAATATATCTGGATAAAATTTGACATATCAAAATAAATTAAGCAAATATCGAATACTCTCTAATATTAAATCAGTCAAATTCAAATGACTGAATTCATCAGTGACTTTTCACTCATTTTCAATAAATTTTTCACTGATAGAAATCGTGAGAAAAAATTCACTGAAAATCAGTGGAATTCGACTGGGAATAAGTGAAATTTCACTGATCTAAGTTTAGAAAATTCAAAATATATTTTTTGCTCGATTTTTGCCGAATTGTGAAGGACTCACCCATTTTTCACTTTATTTCATAATTCGGAATGAAAATACGAAAATTCATTCACACTCACCTGAAACAGAAATAAAAACATAGGTTATTATTTAGATATATGTATATTTAAAATAATAATAAAAACATTTCATCAGATTTTGTCCGAATAACCCATAGCGATGTTTGTAGAAAAAACAAGATAAAAATGAAATGAGCTTGTTTGGATTTTCTTTTGTAGGTCATGCTTTTTTATTATATGTATAAAAAGAAATATTTCTGTGCAAATGTCATATATTGGATTCATAAACTCGGAGATAGTTGCATCACTTACATAAGATGCACTTCTATTAAAAGATTGACGTATAAAGTGTAGAAAATGTAAGATAAAAAATTCGAGACCAAGCTTCCGCCAGTCAGATTTTTTTATTTTACTAATTCCTTGCAGAAAGAAAATTAAATAAAGAAGAACATCTAATTACGTTGAAACTTTGGTAAAAGAAAGTAGCTTAGAGACACCTTTGAAAAATAAAATACCTCAATTAAAACATGAAACGTAATTAATGCTCTAATTACAATAAGATGAGCATTTTTACTACTAATGTTTAATTCTACTTAAAAATTTTAACATCCTGCTTTGAATTTCATTCTCACATTCCAGAAATATTTTGTAATTTTACGAAGTAAAACTTGCAAACTTTAATAAAACCGACACGCGTTCTCCTAGTTTTTTTTTAGTTCGCGCTAAGGTTGATATTTTTAGAACGTATAACAAAGCATACATTGTACAAATATCTGATATTTTTACATTTTTTTCTACTTTGTCACTTAATTCATTCTTTTGATTTCAGTATGCTATAATTTAAGACTTGATTTTCTTTTTAATTACTTGTTTATCTTAGTTTATGTAAGCGCACACAACATAAAACTTTAACACCATATCGGTGAGATTAATAGTACATTATTAATTCCCTGGCTTAGAAGCCAGGCATTCAAAGTCTAAAGCTAATTTTAATCAAACGTTTATGAAAGCTGCTCGCAATAATGAAAACTGGCTTCATTATGATTATATTAAACACAGGAAAAAATATAGTCAGCAATATTTTACACAGACATTTTTCCAATTTCCTAAAATTAATGTAAAAATTTCCAACGGTAATATTACACTAAATTTCATGATCAAATTTTGACCCTTATGTGGATAAAGTGTTGTACAATGGAAAAATAATTGACAACTACGTAGATATATGATAATATGTGAATGCTAGTTGTAATTCTTCAAGTTTTTTTCCATTGTGCAACGCTTTAATTCACCTTTGCATCAAAATTTAACACGTTGGAAAAAGAATAACACTTTTTTTTATCCGACAATTTTACATTTTTAAAAATACCACAGACTGTGTTGAATAGGTTCATTCTCATTTCATTTATCGTGACAGATATGAAATCAATAGTTAACGGGGCCGGTAAATGCGAAATAGTTGTTCGCCAAGCTGCAACAGTTCTGTCGCGTGACGACGTACAAGTGACAGATTCTTCTCCATGAATGGCTCAACGAGCACACTTTAATCTCTGTGCGTTGCGGCATAACTAAGCATAACAAATGCGACTCAATTTCCCAGGCACTATATATTAACATCATTCTTCAATAAAGTGATATGCATCTTTCAGTTTTGAAATTTCACAAAAGAACCACAAATTTAACTTTTTTTATGTTCTGTAGAGAAAGTACTACAGTTTCAGTTTTTTTTTTCTATTTCAAATGCTGTACTTGATGAAACCAAATCTAATATTCCATTAGTAAGAACAGATTGAAAACAAAATTAATTAATTTACAAGATATATACACCTAAAAATTTTAAATGGAAGTTTCTCGTTATTTTTCGAGCGCGTTCTTCACAGTTTTCCATTTTCGGTGCAATTAATTAATTTTTTTCGTGTTATTTTAACCCGAGGACCTGATCGTAATAATTTTCCTTCTATATATACAACATCAGAGCCTACTTCACTTTTTTACGGTTTTCCCTTAATTTTTCACCGTGTCCGCTTTCACCGAGGACCAACCTACAGCTTCATTCGCAAGATCGATCGTTTCAAAAAGGATTCAAGAGGATTTCCGCAAGAGACGAAAGTTCACGTTTAAAAATGAGAAAAAGGCATAAAAACAGCAGCTTTTCGTGAATTCATTAATGATATATCTCGTAAAGCCTGACATCCTTTTTCAAATCCTAGCTTATTGGTTGAAGGTTTAATATAATATAGAGTTCAATGTTTTTACCTAGATTTAATGAGGCCACCGCACAAAATTGCCGAGAGCGAACATAATTATGCCGCTTCATCTTCATTGGCTATCCATTACTCACCTTATCTAGAATATACACACAACGTCACAGTGGATCAGAATTTTATGCTACTGATCGTTAGATCGATTTATTGATCGGATGATGAAGCGAGACAACACACACCTGCTCAGTTGTCAGGTCATGAATATTCATGACCATTAAGCAAGCGACCGATGCATTTACTATGATTATGATCAAAGTGTGAAGCTAAAGCTAAGCTTTATTTGCGATTTCCTACATATATTTTTAATTAATATTCAGAAACCGTTTCTGAAATCAATTTGAACCTTTTTTTTCTTTTTAATCAAAGCTAATAAAATTCCGCATAAATCGGTCATAGCTTTAATTTTAAAAAACCATTCAAATCAGTTGAGAAACTGCTTCTGAATATCAATTTATAGACAAATACTACAACATGTATTAAAAAGAATATTTATATATGTAAAACTGAGAAGGATATGAGAAGAGTAAAGAAAGGATGAAAGATGATTGAAATGATCGGCAAACACTTGGCCCAACTGATAGTGGAACGGTTGGTATTCTTGACAGCCGTTTCGATCTGTGATTGGCGGTCTGCCAAATATCTAGACTTTGCGGTCGCGAACCTCCCTTCAGCCTTTCTATCGATAAAACCAAAGAGCCACAGAGAATTCGACATCGCGTGCTTCATTAACAGCTGAGGAATAATAACGACTAGAAAAGATGCTCTAAATCAAACTTCTGTGAAATGAACTATTGAGCACTCTATAAAAAAAATTATTGTAAATTCAAATCTTTTTTGCAAAAACTCAAACATGATAGAAATAGATTTCCATGAGACACATAAAAACTTATTTAGCATCTATTTTCACTTAAATTATGTATTCCAGACACATATATCTACAGGAAAAGGTCTTTCAACCTTATTCCAAAAGAATTCTAAATAGAATATTTTCATAAAGATTAAAATTTTTACCCAAAAGAGAATCAAAGCGTTGACAATGGAAAAACAATTGCGAATTTATCTCTTACTTGTAAACTGTTTCTCCATTATAAAAGAAATCTTGCCGGTATAATAAGGGTTAATTATAGCAGATGCTTTAAATAGATTAAGATATCAACTGAGAAATGAAGCCAAGTGAGCAGAGTACAATAAGACAGTTTCAACGATGTAGAAAATGAACTAATTAATTGAAATTTTGTAATTATTGTTTATTTTCAATTAATTAGGACATTTCGACATTGTTAAAATCAGGTGAAACTATTGATTATCTTTCATGTTTGAGAAATCCTTGGGTATAATAAGCAACAAGCCTATAGTAATAATCGATTGATGATAAAAGTAATAAAAACTTTACTATAATTTCTGGATGAGTTACAGCGATAATAATAAATCTTCAAAGGTGAGATAATCTGGGATACTGATAATCGATGAAAGACGCTTTCGTCCACGAACGTGAACTTCGGTATAACTGACAAAGAATAAGATGTCATGCAAATATACACACATGCGTGCATCAAACACGAATATACTCTCTAACTCTAATCATCAAATAACAGAAGCTGTTCGAATTATCCTAATGCAATTCACTTTTAGATGAGGCAGATCGCATCATAACTTTTTCCCCGTTTGATGGAAAGCCCAGCTTTAGTGAAATACTTCGAGATAGAATTATTTCGATCGTCACGCATATCACCGGACAATAGATGGGAAGGAAGTTTCGGATCTCAGTCGACATGCCCTGCAGGCAGCATTAAAATATTATTTGCATCATATTCAGGGGATAGGAGAAAATTAACAAGGAATTTTCAATGACTGTTTATAAGTTTTCTGTGTATTGTGTTTATACTGAACACTCATCTTCACTGGCATCTACTACTCTTTAATTCTTTTTCACGTTCCTCTTTTATTTTTAAATTTCTGAAAGCTTTCAGTTTTCCGTATATCAGAATGAATATTCTGATATTTACTGGCTTACTCCACAGTAAAAGTATTTAATTGGAGAAATCAAAGGCTGTTTCACGGCTCTTCAAGTTATTTGTCGTTAATTTTTAAACAAATTTTGCTCAATTTGTAATTCTGATGGTATCTCGTACCCTTGTTTACGAAAATAACTGAGAGGCAATTAAGGAATTCGATTGACGTGAAAAAGAGGGAAGCTGTCGATGCTAATAATTGAAATAGGTTTGGGCGAGATTTATGACCACTTGTGGATGAAAAAAATGTTTATTTGTACGTCTTCGAGGGAAGAGGTTTTTCATCCCTCGAACGAAAAAACACACATACAGCATATAAATCATGCCTATCTTCAATGTTCATAATTACTTAACGAAAGCTCAGATGAGATCCTTTAGATACATAGAAACCCCTTGATATAAAACGAAATTATCGAAATTACTATAATGAAACCAATTCGAAAATAAGAATAAAAAAGATTAAGAAATGAATTTAATCTTATATTGAAGTTATTATCGTTTTTATAATACATTCTTAAGTTTATTTATATAATGTACCTCAGACTATTAATATTCAACGAATATTCTTTCTAAAAATAGAAAAGTCTTGAACAGTAAGAGATTCCAATAATTATAATTCCAATTCTATAAGACAAACTGAAAGTATTGCAAAATCTGAATTTAATATTGATAGTTAATTAACGAAGTACTTTTCATCACCTAGTCAGAACCCTCTGAAATTCGAAGCGATCGATAAACATTGAACAAGAAGGAGGATAGACAGACTGAAAATAACGAGCTGCAATTTCCGTCTCATCGAGTTATCACTGGACTTCTATACTTAGACAAATTTGGGGGAAAAATCATACAGTTTCCAAATATGTATCAGGGAAGAATTCAAGTCCTAAAAAAATATTCTCTCACGTTTCCAGTTTTTCATCAATTTCTCCCAATCTTATAAATTTTGAAACTCTAATCAAAAAGGCATCTTCAAAACATATCATAGTTTCATAAAACTAATGCGTAATGAAAATAATTAGAATTATTCTAATGCGTGTCATTCTGTGCGAAATAAGAGGAATATTGTCATACGCCGTGTAATTTCAATTAACACGCGCTCTTTAACCAACTATTTTTAGATAATACTACACAGGCACACACTGGTTGTGCTTACCAATATCATCAAGTTGCATTAGACAATAAACTATCTTTAATTTTGAAGACACAAAATGATTGAAAAGTTCTGAACGTTCAAATGTACGAATTTTTGTATTGATTGTATTTGTAACTATAAAAAGTTTTTAAATATTGATTCATTTACATTGAAAATAGTAAAGAATTAAATAAACTTGTAATCCTAATTGTTATTTTTAGTTGGGACAATATTTCTGGATAAAATATAATTTGAAAAAAATATTTCGTTCATTTGAACGTTCGAAACTTTATTCACATGACACAAATTATTTGTCCTAAATCTATATGTTTCAAAATCTATAGATTATGAAGTTGACTGTGCTGAATAGTTTGTTAATGCATATAGTCAAAGAAAATTTGTTTAAAAATGTGAAACTGGTTATAAAAACAAAGTTCATATATCATGAGAAAAATGAAAGTGGAAATATTACACCACTGAAAGAGTTATTATTTAATTTATGAGTGTGCTAAAACAAGTATGGGATAACAGTCCCCCGATATTAAGCCTCTAAAACTCATGTGGGGTACCCACGAACCCCACCAAGCACCTGTTGATTCTGAGCTTTAAAGTTTGAGGAAACTGACCATATCTGGACTTATATACCACATTAATAAAAATTCGATTTTATAATTTTTTCAGATAAAAATCTTAAGAATTAAGCTTCATGTTGATATATTTTTAGAAAATTGAAAACAAAATGAAATATTTCTTACTCAAAGCTAAATTTAACCGTAAAGTGACTGAAAATCCTCACCAAGGTTAAAAGACTGAATTCATCCCCGGGATGAAACAACCCCAATCGTGAAATCTGATTGGTAGATGCAGGTTCATCCGAAGGGCCAAGAAATGAGTCCTTCGGGATATCTTTCCGCCCAATACGTTGTATATCCTCCATGAGACCATCCGTACTTAAACTGGACTTTTATATTTTCTACAAGAAGTAAAAAACTTTCCCATTTTTTCTACATCCGCATTTTCTATAACTATATTCGTATTCATTGGTCATTCTTGCATATTTTATGAGATACGTTCGGGACTGCCAACTGCAATTTGGCAAGGGCTTTCAGAGTACGGTGGAAATCGATATGTGATACATATATATGTGGAATGTCGTGAATTGACGATCATTGACTATAAAAATCGACAGGAGCAAATTTACAAGATACTAAAAAGCGAAAATTTCTTTGTCAGAATTCATTTCTCGAATTTATCTCGTTCAGCTGAGATGAATAACCGAGACAAATCTTGTTTTTGAAAAAAAGGCCTTGTGCTAACAAAAAGAGTTCATTTTAGAAACAGAGACTGGATTCGCCAGTTTCTGCTTGATGACAGATTTGATCAAAGTACTTGTAACTCATCATCTTTTCTATTGTAATATATAGGAGATCCTATTTCTAGAAATATGTTGCAATTGAGCTTGCAGTTGTGATTGTCAGCTGTCTGTGCGAAAACGAAACAAAAATATCATTGACATAGATTCGTCGCTTAAAAATAGAGACCAGTTAACTACATTTTGTTGATATATCCACTAAGGCGAAAACCTCCCACTTGAATATTTTCCATCCTTCTATGTTCCGGTCTCTGATCAATCATATTCTGAGGCATCCACTCGCCCCTTCTATCACGAGAAATCCATTTCGATGTGCTTTTCTCCTTCTTCACATTTTTTATCAGTATTTTCGAGCTCAATTGACACGTCTGCGTCACATAGTAACACATGAGTGAATAAGTAAACAAAACGAACTTTCCCATCAATATCACAGTAGGCTTTGTTTCGCAACATGGATCTTATACTCTAATTGACTGAAAAATTCACGAAGATCAGCTGAATCGTGTAAACTATGATCATCGAAGATTTATGAATTGGAAAAAAAGATATTCTGGGAATTTCATAAGATTGGAGAAGATAATATTTTGAGGATGATTTATTTCAGTCATCGTATTCAATAACAGTTACTTTTCATGTGTGATCATTAATATATGTAATTATTATATCCTCGGAACACACATCAATAATTTTGAAATAGGGAAGCCCTTTTGTAGCAACGTATAATAATAATCATAATAATAATGATTGAATTATATTTGTAAACTATACATTTGCTACGATAGCGACCAGAATCGCAACATTAAAAATATCAGCGAAATGAGTGGTGATTTACATAAAGCCAATTACTTTAAAAGTATGAGAAATAATATATTTCTATTGAAAATATAGTCTGAAATCTGTTTATCACTATAGAAATATATTCTAACATTTTTTTTTTACATATTTCAATTATTTATATAAAGAGACCTTTTCTACAGTATTCTCTCTTTCTCTGAAACATTCTCCCCTCTGAAAGGAAGCTTTTACATGAAAAAAAAACCTTTCTTGCAATTTAGAAGAGTCCCCTCTCCAATTTGTCTGGGTCGTGTCATCCCATAAAAAATGCAAGTATCGTGACTGCATTAGATACACTTGACATCAATAAATATTTTCACGATATTGACTCGACAGAAATATTTTTTTTGCGAGAGAAAAATCAACATTGACTTCTAAACGACGAAAAATGTGGTATACACTTTTTTGGGGTAATCAAGAAAAAGTAAATGGAGTGAAACTCGAAGAAGAGAGCTTAAATTTTGTTGACCTAGTTTCCTTACTCAGTCAACCAACTGAAGTGATCGAGAATAAATCGAAAAGAGTATCCTCGTAGATTGAAGATTGACTGATTCACAATGAAACGTATACAACTCAAGGCAAAGAGTGCTAAAACTCTTACTCACTAATCTTCGTCCATTCAGACCATTATTCAACTATTCAACTGCTACTTTGGATAGTGTCCAATAATGCAAAGGATGCTCTAAAAGAATCTAGGGAAGAATAGAAACCTTTTGAATTTACATGAACTATACCAAATCAGAAAGAACTTCAGTCAGTTGCCAGACTGTTAGAAAAAAATATACTGCAATTTTTGTATAAATTTCATGCAAGCAATTTGCATAAAATTTCTATTCCAAAAATGTAAATTCACTCTACTTTTATAAAATAAAATCGCTAATATTTTGAGTTAAAATGTCGCATGATGACAAGCACTTTTTTTTATTTATAATGTTAAAATAGTGTTTGTATAACAGACCAGGGTATTTTAAAATTAAAAGTTTAATATTGATGAAAGCGGAGACCATTTATCGATTATGGAGAAACTATTAAATAACCCATCGCAGTTTCGTTCGGAAAATTATGCTAGAAAGTAATACTTATTATTTATGAAATAGATAATTAATTCGGTGCATTTAATTAAAAAACTTACGACAACAAAATTAAAAGGACATCGGTGAGTCAGAAAATTGAGTTGGTAAGAGTATGTCGTAATTTTGTTAAAGAGAAATTTTGTTCAAAAGCTGAGGTACACCTAGAGGTATGTTAAGTTTTTCTGATATGGTTAATTAACATTTCTTTCCCATTACGTTTCTCATTACCTATAATATACTTATGTTATACTATATCTATATAAACGATGTTTGCTTCTTTAATTTACTTGGAACCCCCTTCGAAAAATCGTATTAATTTTCCATCCGAGTCAGAAAATTCGATTCACCCCAAAGAAGCTTTTAATTAAGTACTACCAATCATTCTCTTGAACGTTATTTAAGGTAACACCTTGTGATTTAAGAAAGTGGTTTTTCTTAATATGTAAAAAAAGGGTTGAAAAAAAAAATTAAGAAAGATCTTTTCTAAATAAATGTATATAGCATTCAATACGATTCAGTGTGATTCAATGCTACTGCATTGAATTGCTAGCTTCCACGAAATCTAATTGAATTTCCTTAAATCCTATTAAATTCCATCCGTGATTCCAATCATTCCCATCCGAACCGCAAAATTTCCGGTTATACAAGACCCAAATTGAATAAATGTAAATATGTTAAGAAATAAAACAGATTCTTTCTTTTTTTTTTTTTTTGATCTAATGAAAATTTCCAGATATTCATGATAATCCCCAATTTTTTACGGATTATGGATTCCATAATCCCATAAGGGCTCCTATTCCATAAAACTATATACAAGGTCCTACTGCTGTAATCAGATTTCTATACGGGTTCCTATTTCGATTCCCACATGTTCCCTCCATCTAATTTTCCTGAAGAAGTCAAATAACAAAATAAAGCAAAATTTTAACAAGATCATCTATTACTTTTCATAGGTATATGAAAATAGAGAATGACTCACCCCAGCGTGGTCATGGTGACGATCGTGTACCAGAAAGCTGCCGGAATCGATGTAAAGTTCGTTCCTTCAACATTTTTCTCCGCATAAAACATTACAGTAGCGAAGATGATGATAGCCATCGCGAGGGAAAAAACGAGAAACCCGAGTTCAGAAGCGCACGACTTGAGTGTGTATCCTAGGATCCTAAGTCCCTGGGAGTGACGCGAGAACTTGAAAATTCGAAACACACGGAAGACTCGCAAGGTGACAAAAGCCCCCGAAACATCGTCATTGTCTGTGATGCCCAATCCAATGTAATATGGCAATATGGCAACAACGTCTATAATCGACATGACCGATCTGGCAAATTTACATCTACTCGGTGCTGCGAACAACCTCAGCAGATACTCTGCTGTAAAGATCATTACGCAGGCTGTATCTAAACAGAAAAATACAATCTTATATCTCTCCCCACAGGATAAGGTTCCTGCTCGTCCGGGTCGATTTCCACAGGGAACTGTCTCCACCACGTTCGCCAGGACACTGACAGCGATGAAGAATCCCGTCACGTAATAAAATACCAGGGCGGCTGTGGAAATATGAGGATTCTGAAAAGCTCTCCACATCTTCTCTCTCATGTCTGTAAGATGCTGGAGCGTCTGATCGCCGTTTTCGCTGAGTTTGTCGTCCATGAGTCGTTCAGCATTTTCTCTTTTTCGATCTCTGTAGTCTTCATAACAACAATCGCCTATTACATCCGGAAGGATGCCAAAGAAAGCTAACTCTTCGTCGTAGCTCGTCAGGCACTCGTGCTTCGGGTAGTGAAGCTTGCCTGTCCTATAGTAGTTGAGGATGTGCCGAAAAATGTCCGGATCCCGATCGAAAAAGTACTCCCTACATTCTTCATCATAGAAGAACTCCCTTTCATTTGATCCTAGTAGAGTGTCCGGATATTTCTCCAAGGTGTTTCGCCAGGTCTCAAAGCGACGACCGCTCACGTTAATAAGCAGCTTTTCATCGTCAGCTTTGCGCCGATCCTTGGGTATCGGCGGAGGAGGTAAAGGATGCGTGGCGATCGGCACCCATCCAATGGCAGCAGCTCGAGCAAACGGCAACCATGCCGCAACCGAGGCCATTTTCGCCGGTGGAATCTACCTCCGTTTCTGTTAAGGATCTTTTTCTTGCGGATCAGTTTGGCCCAATCGGCACCTTTGGATTACTTCCGCTAACGCGGCACTTTTACCGATAACCCGGCGTAGCAGTTGCCATCGCCATCGAGCTTCAAAAATTGAGTCTCTTTTCGGAATATCTTACGGATACATCTCCCGAATACCTCTTCCGAATGCCTCTTCCGAATACCTCTTACAAAAACCTTGCCAATTGAGTAAATTATTTAATTAATTACTAAACAGTTATTATTAACTGCAGCTTCCCCTGGCGCGTACACGAGGCGTCGACGACGCCGACGACGACGACAAAAGCTGCGGCGACGGCGACGTCGACGGCCGCGCCGACGACGATGATCTACGGCCTCCTGCTTTAGCGAGGTCTCGTCTTGACGCCCCCAAGATCATAGTTCGGCATTCCTTTAATTCTCAACACGAGGAGTTCACAGTAATCCTGACCTTACGAAGTCGATTCTTCGCAGCCGGAACGACCACACACGCGGCAGCAGCACTAGCCAACAACGTCTTGGCACCTTGCCTTTCTCCACCATTATCGATATACACCCGTTCTTGTAACAATTCGATGTACTGTTTCACCTTTCTGTCGAAATTGATCTTTGACCAGTGATCCTTAGATATCGCTGATCTTCCGGTCTTGCGAGTTATCAGAACAAGACCGCACACTTCCTCGATCACTCACAGTCCAGAGTTGCTACATTCTCGAGCTCCCAGATTCCGGCGACCTCCACTTCGAAAGCTACTTAGCTAATGCGACCTTCATTGCTAACATTCCCGCGTTCTCCGAATCGCAAGCCCGAGGTCTCCTGCTTCATACTAGCATGCCTATCCTAAAACCCTCTAAAACCTAAACACTCAAAGCTTTCTTCAAAAACTAAACCGTCAACCAAGAATCAAGGTCCACAATAACCTCTAGGATTGCAAACAACTCAGCCTCTTCTTTTTCTTCCTTTTCTTCACCCTTTTCTCGTTTCCAATAATCACCAGGTAGGTCTCTCTCCCGAAAACATGTGGAATCCCGGCTTCAGAATCTACTACCGCTGGACCTCGATCCAAACTCAAATTTCTTCGTTACTGATGACAACAAAGAAGGTTCATTTGCGGGAAACTCATATTATCACCACTCGCATATTGGATTGTTGTGATTGTCCTCTCAGTTCTCGTAATCCTATTTCCCTCTTTTGTTCCAAACACTAAATCTGTGATGAAAGGATAGGAGGAAGCTAAAGTTACGAGCTGCGAGAGAGAAAAAGAGCCGGGAGGTGCGAGAGATTGGTGCATATGAGAGATTTTTTTAGAAGCGCGGTACGTGCGAAGACAATTGCCGCTCGAGTTAAGCACGAGTCAAGCGCGAGTCAACCCTCTCGATGAGTTGGTCACTCGCGACTGCCGGAGCTTTCGAGGCTTTTGGGAGAGCCCGGCTCCAGAAGCATGCTCGCTCGCTCGCTACGAGGCGACGCAAGCAACGCTACGCAAACGTATCAACCTACCTACCTACCTAGCCAAAGTCCAAATTGATTTTTACGGGACGACGTCGGTGGCGACGCTCGGCGTCCCACCAGCACAGCAACGTTCTGTTGCCCGGGCAACCCTCAAATATGACGTCATAGTATTCCTCCCTCTCTGTAACTGAACTGTGTTCTCCTCCTCGCAGAATTTTCTCTCTCCCTCAACATCAGAACCGCTAAACTCTTCTCTTGCTTCCACCCTGTCCGCGGCTCTATTGTCCATAGTAACATTACTGCTCTCCATCTCTTTCTAGGTTACCAGTTGCCAGGGCCGTCCGTAGACAGCTTTGTGTTCCAGGCAACTGGTTATTTAACGCTCCCTTCCCCCCTTCCTCCATGAAAAATCACACAAAATTATTTATAAGCGCTCCCCAAGTCCTTTTCTCTCAAAGAAAGACTAAACTCTCTAGTATTTTCATATGTAAATTTTACTCCAGTTTCCGCGTGGGAAATAATTGTTGGGGCAATAATCAGGCCCAAATTCGCCCGACTAAGTACTAATGTGGCGCTAAGTAGATATGGGCTAATGAGGTACTAATTAGAAGTCTAACGTTTTTGTATGGTTATGGGAAAGCTAATCGGATGCTAATTAGACTGAATAAACGCTAATAAGTGTTTTTAAAAACATTTATTATTTTAGATCGTGGTTAATTAGCAGATATATTATTAATTTACTTATAACTGATATATATTTATAAATTTTAACGCTTATATGACAAATAAACTTTGGAACGCAACGTTAGGGGAAATCGAACCCATAAACTGTCGCACGCAAGTCAATAATCCTATAACCATCAGACTTATCAGTTTTAATAAAATATAAAGTAAAAAATCTGCCCGCTTACGCGGGCACAATCTTATACGCACGTCGCGCTTCGCGTTGCGCGCTTCGGGACGCTTGCACCCTTCGAGACGCTTGAGCGCTTCGCGACGTTTACGCCCTTCGGGAAGCTTGCGCGCTGGCACCTATTTTTTAAATTTAAATTATTACAAAATGAAATGGAATGCGAACGAAAACTAATTTACTTAAGGTTCTATCGACCTTAAGGAGCACATTCTCATCAGGGCACTCGCGCTTCGCGCTCGGTATTTCATTTAATCCCCGCGCTCGACTTTGTTTAACAATATTTTTCATGATTAAAACGAAAAGTAGTCATCCTGTTGAAAAAAATGGTTCAAGGGGAACTTGTAGATCTTTTTAAGGCCAATAATTATGTTGCTTATCATTTTCTCTGTATCTCGCGTTATTTGGCTCAAAATTTGAATTTTAGATTTTTTAAGGAAATTCAAAAAGTTATTATGCCTATCCTATAGAGTGTTCAAAAAGAAACATTTTTCCTTTTAGACTTTTTTCACATCGTGCGTTGTTTGGCTTCTAATTTAAGTTTTATTTCATTTTTTTGGATTTTCCAAATGTTATAAGTCTCAATTTTTTTTAATCCAAAAAAGTTATTAAGAAAAATTGTTCGTCTTTTTGAGTACTACGAACATCCGTCATTAGAATTTATAAATTAAAAAAAAGTGGTTTCAAAATTTTTCAAAATGCTCCAGTTTTTTAAATTCTTATCCAAAATGGCAGGCCAACGAACATGACCTTCATTTTGGGATAGTAAAAGAATATACAAAAGGACAATCCAATAAGTCAATTCTTTCGAAAGTCATCGTGCTAACAAACTAAAATCTACAAACAGACAGACAGACACACATACGTAAAAATATGTTTTTCGGTTTCAGGGGTCACAAAAAGTGGACATTTCATGAAAACTAGAGGGGGGTCAAATTTTACACAAATCTAATACATTCTCTCTAATGAGAATGTAAATAAAACAATTTTCCAAGTAATTTTTTCTTAAATCGAGTTTTCCAAGATTCACAGGATTGGAATCAGCTTGGAACCGGTCTAGATCGTCGACGCGATGTCTGGACTTAAAGAAAGGGAGGTTATCAAGTCATTTTGAACAAATAGGACCCTCACAATGGCGCCCGAATCGAAAAACGTTCGCCAGAAAATTCATGCGGGCCTTTCGGGCGCCCTTGTGAGGGTTCTATTTGTTCAAAATGACTTGATAACCTCACTTTCTTTAAGTTCAGACATCGCCTCAACGACCTAGACCGGTTCCAGATCGAAAAAATTTATTTTTTGTTCGGAAAATGCAGTTTGAAACAAAAAAAACACGATTTTCCAAGTAATTTTTTCTTAAATCGAGTTTTCCAAGATTCACAGGCTAGGAATC
>UCOH01000888.1:0-15478 GCA_900474275.1 Synergus japonicus
ATGTAGTGGTGACAAAATCCAGTTTCCTAAAAAAGGTTTTTTTGAACATATTTCAAAGGCAATATATCTAATATGATGATCTGAAAAGATGTCCGGATGTGTGTGTGTGTGTGTGTGTGTGTGTGTGTGTGTGTCACGATCCAGCAATTTCTTGAAAACACGTAGAGATAAATTGATGAAATTTTGCATAGTTATTCCACTATATACCTAGTTGAATTTCTTACAAGGGTTTCACAAAATATTTAATTTTAAAAGTTTTATGTAGTTTTATAATTTTCGTAAAATTCATTTTTCCACTACAACTCCTCAAATATTGAAAATTTAAAGCTGGTGTAAGAGAAATGAAGATTCCTTTCATCGAGACAAACCGATTGACCTATATGATTAATGCATTTCATTAAAAGATAAGGAAGTTATGTTTATATATAATTTTGAAAGTTTATTTTTCGCTCTATATTTTCAAATAATCAAAATCTTGAGTTGACGTAAGGGAAATGAAGATTCCTTTCATCGAGACGAATCGATTGACCTGTATGATGAATGCATTTAATTGTGAAATAAGAAAGTTATGGTTAATTGTATTTTTAAAAAACTAATTTTTCGACTATAATTTCTGAAATAATTAAAATTTAAAGCTGATGTAAAGAAAATGAAGATTTTTTGTGTCTAAACGATGTATGTCAATCTTAAAAATAATTATTTAAAATTAAAAAAAAAAATGTTCAAAAAATATATAAACTTCTTATTGCTTCCTCTATGAGGAAGCAAATCATATTTGCTTACAGGAAGCAAAGTGCTCATTGAATGAGTACAAAAGTTGGTACAACTTCACAGCTAGTTAAATATTACGGAATATTAAAAGGTTACTAGAAATTATTTGAGATTTTCACGAATTTTAACGTGAATTTCAAAACATTAATGATTTAAAAAATTTTTGTGTAATTTTAAGGGATTTAATGAAATTTGATGAGATTTCTAATATTTTTAACGGATTTTAAAGTATATAGAAGGAATTTTACTGTTATCATAGAATTTTAAAGAATTTCAAGAAGTATTTGGAATTTTTAAAATCTCGTAAAATTTGAAAAATTTCGAAAGGTTTATGATAATTTTAAACGATTTTATTGATTTTTAAAAAATGTTATCGAATTTTTAAGGATTTCGTAGAACTTGACAAGATCTTTAATACTTTTAATTGATTTTTATTTTATTTCCTACCCTGGCGCGTGGGAAAATAGGTATAAAAATAAGAATTTTTTTGACGCAGTCATAAATTATTTTAAATAATTATTATTATACATATATATATATAGTACTTTTATGTATAATTTGAATCAATGAAAAATTTTAAAAATTGAAGAATGGCGGAGATATGATCCAATGAGTAGAACCCTTTTTTGAAAATCCTTGTTGATGGTGTACTTAGTTTCTGGATCAGGCATTGTCTCAAAAAAAAAATTTTTTTTTGGTTATATAAAAAGGTAATCGCTATTGTGTGACGTAGGGAAAAAATTTTTTTTTAATTTGTAGAAATGACAGCTCTTTAAAAAAAAATTTCAAAATTTTATAGAAATTTTGAGTTTAAAAAATTCATAACTTATGAACAGGGCACTCAATCAAAAAAATCCTACGTCACACGATGGATAATAGTATAAAGAACATGTGATTAAATTTTTAACAAAATCGGTCGCGAAAGAAAAAACAGTACAGCGCGAATGAGACCAAATCGCGAAAAGCTGGCTAGAACTATAAAATGTTGATAAAACGGGCCAAATTCTGTTATTCACTGGTTTTTGGGGTCACTGATGAAAAATCCGGTGTCAAAAATGGCGGATCCAATATGGGTCCGAACGGAACCTGAGTTTCAGTGACGTGCTCACTTCTAATTGTTGTAACTTCGGAAATAGTTTGAATTTTGAAATGATTGAACGCTTAAAATATTCTTAAAAGTGTAAACAATTTATCTAAATAAACAAATAAAAATCGATTTTTTGAAAATCTCATGGTGGTGTAACCCCTTAAGAGGTTTTCAGGACTTTGGTCAAATTTCAATTGGATTTCAAGAGATTTTTATGACTTTTAAAATATTTTATGTGATTTAAAGGATTTAAAAACTTTTCAGGGAATTTTATTGAGGGATTTCGAAAGATTTCTATAATATTTAAAAAATTTTGTAGAATTTTCAAGGATTTCGAAGGTTTTCGTGAAATTTTTTTGCGCCATTAGTTTCTTTTCCTTTATTCAACTTGAAATCATTCAAAAGCGCGCCAATCATGTTTGCAACGACAATGTAAGCAAAATTTTCGAAACATTTCGTTGCACCACTTCATTAAGATAGGTTATGGTATTCTAAGGACATGAAAACTGAAACTTTATTTCAAGTTTCAACTCGTTTGGTAATACGTTTTTTTGCAACAGAAATGTATTGTCGCAGACCAGACGCATCATCTTCTATGGCCTGTGTTGTCTATATTAATGTCCATAGAAGAGACAACGTCTGTTCGGTTGCTCCTCCGATATGGGATAATCTGACGTATACCAGTATGACGCGCCGCGCGATGTCATTCAGGCGAGCGAAGCTCGTAATTAAAGGACGGAACACGAAGCGCGGATTCGCTGCTCTGCGGAGGCCTTGCAAGCCTGGGCAACAAATGATTAACAAGCGAGATAAAAAGCGGGACACGATGTTAATGCGGCGTAACGAGTCGAGAGACCCCGCAGTGTCAGCTCTCCATAGCAGGGCCGCCGCGCGTCTGATATAAACGCCCTGGGAATGAAACTTTCCGTCGAATTACATGATATCCATCGGGATTCATGCTGCAAGTGTGAAGCTAGCTAGCGAAATCCGGGAACTCGTGGCCCCAGAAACAGTATCTCAAGTCTTGAATGCAGACCTTATCTACCTTCTCTGTCAGCTCATTAGAGGATCTTTATATATGTGCTTTAACATCGACGAGAGTGATGGTCTGACCCTAGCTTGTGCAGAGTGCAGACATTTTCAGTGAGCCCCTACGCGAGGCCCTACGTAGTTTGCTTCTTACTATGTTGGCCCCATCCTATCTTAAAAACATTTTTATTGCAACCCTGATTGGCTTTTGAATGGGGACAAATGGGGCGCAAAATTCGGGAAAATTGGGCTAGTTTTGTGGGTTCGGGGGCAAAAGGAGGCAAATTGGACTAGTTTTGTGGGTTAGGGGGCAAATTGGGTACAAAAGGGAGTAAATTGGGCTAGTTTGGTGAGTTCGGGGGAAAATGGGGTGGAAAAGTGGGAAAATTGAGCTAGTTTAATGGGTTCGCAGAAAATGGGGCAAAATGGTCTAGTTTTGTAGGTTCAGGGGCAAAAGGGGGAAAATTGGGCTAGTTTGGTGGGTTGCACGAAATTGCATGAAAACCTTCAAAATCCCTTAAAATTCGTTTAAAGATATATAAATGTCTAGACACCACTTGAAAACTTTCAAAAATTCGCAAAAACCTTTAAATTAATTAATCTATTGTAATCCATGTTAAAATTCGTGAAAATATCTAAAAATTCATTAGAAATTTCATCAAATTATTTAAAATCCTTAAAAATTTTACAAAATCTGTTAAAAATGAGAAAAATCGCTTACAATCCATTAGAATTTTACGAAAGCCTTTGAAATTCTTGAAAATTCTACAAAATCTTTTAAAAATTATAAAAATCTTTCTAAATCCCTCAATAAAATTCCCTGAGTTGTTTTAAAATCCTTTAAATCACATAAAATAAATTTTAATTGTTATCGTAGATTTTAAAGAATTACAAAAAGTTTCTGGAAATTTTAAGAGATTTTCATGAATTCTAATCGATTTCGAATGTAATCGTGAATTTTAAGAGATTTAAATAGATTTCTAAGATTTTAAATCTTATCGTAGAATTTTGAAATTTCGAAAGGTTTCTGAGAATTTTAAAAGATTTTAAGGGATTTTAAATATTATCATAGTATTTCCAGGAAGTTTAAGAGAATTCAAGAGATTTTAATAATTTTTTAAACAGTTAATCGTATTTTTACAAGTTTTATTAAATTTTTTCAGATTTCTAATAATTTTAAAAGATTTCAAATGACTTTTATTGATTTTAAACAAATTTTGTGGAATTTTACGAGATTTTTAATAATTTTAACGGATTTTTAATGATATGAAGGGATTTTAAATGTTTATCGTAGGATTTTTATCAGATTTCAATCGAATTTCAAGGTGACTTTTAAAATATTTTATATCCTTCAAAATTCATTAAAAGTATTAGAAATTTCATAAAATTCCATAAAATCTCATAAAATTACACAAAAATTTTCAAAATCATAAATCTCCTATAAACCCCTTGAAATAGCGTAATATTTAAAATAACTTAAAATCATTCTAAATCTCAGAAAATTTCATGAAATCTTTAACAATTCTACAAAATCTTTTAAAAATTAGAAAAATCTCTTAAAGTCTTTTAAGATTATTAGAAATTTCATAAAAATCCATCAAATCCATAAAAATTTCACAATATTTTTTAAAAATCGACAAATTTCTTGAAAGCCTTAAAAAATGTACTTAAAAATCTTTTAAAATTCTACTAAATCTTTTAAATATCGTAAAAATCCATTGAAATCTTACGATAATATTTCTTGACTAACTTTAAAACGTCCTAAAATTTCTTTAAATTTGAAGGAACTTTTCCAAATAATCAATCTAAATATTTTTTTGAACCTTAAATCACTTGAATTCTCAGAAATCCTGTAAAATTTCTTGAAAATCATTAAACTTTTCAAAATTTTCTGGAAACTCTTTCAACTTCTTTAAATATATTTACAATCGCTCGAAATCTCTCGAAATAATTCGTTAAAAGCGACTGAAATTCTTTCTTTTTACATTCTCATCAGAGAGAATGTATTAGATTTGTGTAAAATTTGACCCCCCCAGTTTTCATCAAGTGTCCATGTTTTGGGACCCCCTGAACCCGAAAAACATGTTTTTACGAATGTGTCTGTCTGTCTGTAGATTTTAGTTTGTTAGCACGATAACTTTCGAAAGAATTGACCGATTGGATTGTCCTTTGGTACACTCTTTAAGTGTCCCAAAATGAAGGTCAAGTTCGTTGGCCAACCATTTTGGATAAATATTCAGAAACTTGGAGCATTTTGATAATTTTTGAAACCACTTTTTTTTTTTAATTTAAAAATTCTAATGACGGATATTCGCAGTACTCAAAAAGACGAACATTTTATCTTAATGACTTTTTTGGATAAAAAAGAATTGAACGATTTATAATATTTTGAAAATCCAAAAAAATGAAATAAAACTTGAATTAGAAGCCAAACAACGCACGATATGAAAAAAGTCTAAAGATGAAAAATGTTTCTTTTTGAACACTCTATAGGATAGGCATAATAACTTTTTGAATTTCCTTAAAAAATCTAAAATTCAAATTTTGAGCCAAATAACGCGAGATACAGAGAAAATGATAAGAAACACAATAATTGGCCTAAAAAGATCTACAAGTTCCCCTTGAACCATTTTTCAACAGGATGAGTAGTTTTCGTTTTAATCATGAAAAATATTGTTAAACAAAGCCGAGCGCGAAGCGCGAGTGCCCTGATGAGAATGTGCTCCTTAAGGTCGATAGAACCTTAAGTAAATTAGCTTTCGTTTGCATTCCATTCCATTTTGTAGTAATTTAAAAACAAATAGGTGCAAACGTCGCGAAGCGCGCAACACGGAGCGCGAAGCGCGACGTGCGCATGAGAATGTGCCCGCGTAAGCGGGCAGATTTTGTTTGTTTTTTTCTACACTCAAAAAAATGCCTAGTTAAGTTAACTAGAATTTTGGGTTAAATATAGCCTAACTATTTTTTCTGGTTAAAGCAACCAGAATTCTGTTTGATTTAACCAGCATTCTAGTTATTTTAATCAGCAGTCTAGTTATTTTAACTAGCAATTCTTATTAAAATAATGAGAATTATGGTTACTCGACTATTCGGGATGTCGAGTGTAACTTAACTAGGCGTTTTTTTGAGTGTAGCCCGCAATTATATTGCCGCTCGCGGTACTCCGCCTCGTCTCTTATTGCTAATGAATAGTGCCGCTTTAAAATGCTCCCATTTAAAAACTATTAGAGATATCGATTTAAAATTTAGGTACTTATTTTTAGGATGATTAGTTATGGAAAAATGCAAAAAAAAAAAAGAGAAAATCGATTTTTTTACTATCAGAACCAGCATCTAATTGCATCAGAGCATCAGAGCAATCAATCGAATTAGTTTATCTGTTATTATTAGTTCGAGAGAAAAGCTTTTATTAAACTCCACTCCATTCTGTTATTATTAGTTCGAGAGCAAATTTTGTTAGATTCCACTCCATTTAGATTGGTAGCACCCATCCGAGTATAACCGAGCAAGAACTGCTTAACTCAGTTTATCGAATAAGAACCGTTAAACCATTTCATATGTCCAACTGGATAAAATAATTCCACATATTATAAAATATAATTTACCTCTAATAAATATATAATATTACCAAAAAGTTTCTTCAATTGGCAAAAAAAAAAAGAATCTCATGTTGATACGTTTAACCGGTACTTTTCCTAGATTCATAGGGAATTTCAAGTGAAGAGAAGAAGAAAAAAACTGCCCGATTACGCGGGCACATTCTCATACTTAATTTAAATTACTACAAAATGAAATGGAATGCGAACGAAAACTAATTTACTTAATGTTCTGTCGACCTTAAGGAGCACATTCTTATCAGGGCACTCGCGCTTCGCGCTCGATATTTCATTTAATCCTCGCGCTTCGCGCTCGGCTTTGTTTAACAATATTTTTCATGATTAAAACAAAAACTACTCATCCTGTTGAAAAATGGTTCAAGGGGAACTTGTAGATCTTTTTAGGCCAATTATTGTGTTTCTTATCATTTTCTCTGTATCTCGCGTTATTTGGCTCAAAATTTGAATTTTAGATTTTTTAAGGAAATTCAAAAAGTTATTATGCCTATCCTATAGAGTGTTCAAAAAGAAACATTTTTCATCTTTAGACTTTTTTCATATCGTGCGTTGTTTGGCTTCTAATTCAAGTTTTATTTCATTTTTTTGGATTTTCACAATGTTATAAGACTTTCAATTTTTTTTTATCCAAAAAAGTCATTAAGAAAAATTGTTCGTCTTTTTGAGAACTGTAAACATCCGTCATTAGAATTTTTAAATTAAAAAAAAAAGTGGTTTTAAAAATTTTCAAAATGCTCCAAGTTTCTGAATATTTATCCAAAATGGCTGGCCAACGAACTTGACCTTCATTTTGGGACACTTAAAGAGTGTACCAAAGGACTATCCAATCGGTCAATTCTTTCGAAAGTTATCGTGCTAACAAACTAAAATCTACAGATAGACAGACAGACACATTCGTAAAAACATGTTTTTCTGGTTCAGGGGGTCCCAAAACGTGGACATTTGATGAAAACTAGGGGGGTCAAATTTTACACAAATCTAATACATTCTCTGTGATGAGAATGTAAAAACATTTAAAAACAAATTTTAAAATGAGTGAAAAACCTTCAGACAACCATAAAAAAGGCTCCAGAGAAAAACAGGTCATCAAGTCGCGCAATAGGAAGAGAAAATTTACCGCAAATCAAATCTGTGTTGAAAACTTTAAATGCGTTTTTCTCAAAACTGCATTTTTAAAATTGGGTGACTGTGTAGCTCGAAAACAAATCATCCGATTGACTTAATATTTGTACAGAGTCTTTATTATATGTTTCTACAGAGGATGGACCTCCAACTTTTTGTTACATAAAAAATTACAACTTTTATAAACAAAAAACGAGCGTTTTTTTAAGCAAAAATTGAAAATTTTTTTCAAAACTACGCCATTTTTATAATTTTTAATATTTTCAAAAGCTGGATGTCCATCCTCTAGAGAATCTCATTTAGTTTACTACAAATTTTTTTTTCGAGCACCTAGCATGGCTGACACCTTCACCCGTATTTCAACTTTTTTTAAAGGACCTTACAGCGGTTCGCCGTGTATCTCTGCTTCCAATGAACATTTTTTGACGAAAATTTTATGATAAATACGTGAAGACATTTACAATATACTGCAAAAATTTTAGAAAGATTAAACGTGTAGTTTTTTTTAAATGTTCAAAAATTGCTGTTTTTTTCGTCCGAGAAATTAGCATAGACCCTTAAAATTAGGTATAAGTAACGAGAAAAAAAATAATTATCTACACGTTACTGTCTTCGAGTTCAAGTGTGAAATTATTTTAGTTAGTTTAACATGAAAAAAATTTTTTTTTAATTTTTGAACTGAACGGAATCAATAAACCTCCATTTCGATGTTGTCGATCATTTTCCAAAATTTCTCAGCAAAATATTCATTTTTGTGAGAGAATAATTATTTAAAAATCAATTTTTTCAAAGTTTCAAATGCCCTTCACATATATTTATTAGTTGGAAATATGCGAGAAAATGTGCAGGAATTGTCTGGGAATTTCGTGACCAAAATTTTATAGAAAATTTTATCTTCTGATTTAAATTGGATTTCAGAAATATATAAGAGTTCAGAAATCGAAGTGGAAGAATGGTTGTCATAATGACAAGATTGCGATCATATATCTTGAAGCGAGAAGACTTGTCACCGGAATTCACATAAACAAGGAACGCCGGCGTGGAAGACAAAGTATCGAGTGCGAATTCTCGGCCTCGAGGCAGGCGACCCTAGCACCGCGTTGCGTGGCGGAAATTAATGAGCCGTCGCAAAGACAATTGCCGGTCGTTAGTCACGCGAGGTATCCTGCATGGATCCGTAGAACCGGAGGAAAGGTGGTAGGTAATGCCGAGAGCTACGAGAGGGAAGAAGCAGTGGACTAAATATGAGCTATAAGCTCATGAAACACATCACGAGAATTTTCTTAAAGTGATGGATAAATAATAATAGTATATAATGTTCTAATAAAATTTGCATAATGAAAAACGGCCAAAATCATACATGTGTTATAAAAATGAAATTTCCGGTATTTTCTAGGGAATTTCAAGCAGTTTTAAACGATTTTAAGCGATGTGATGATGTTTTTAAATAATGTGAATGGTATTATAATTTTTTTCTTAATAATGAAATTACCCTGCTGGAAGTAAAGAGATAGAAATCCTATCCCTTTCTATCTCTAAAATATAATAGAAAGGGGTAAAGATTGCTTATCCCTTTTTATCTCTCGTCTATTCCTGTCTATTCCTTATATCTCCTTGTCCATCAAAATTTCGCTCTTACCTCTTTTAATCCCCATTTCTTTATTCCTTCCTATCTCTTGCCTATTCTATTCCTTTATATCTCCTTATCAATCTCAATTCATTGCTATCTCTTTCAATTACAACTTATCTTCCTATCTATCGCCTATTCTCATCTATACTTTTCTATCTCTTTGTTAATCTCAATTTTTTCCTCTCTCTCAATCCCTAATTCTCTATTCCTTCCTATTTCTCGCCTATTCTCGTTTATACCTTCCTATATCCTTGTCAATCCTAATTCGCTTCCATCTCTTAGAACCCCCACTCCTTTATTCCTTTCTATTTCTAACCTAGTCTGTTCTATCTCTTTATGTCTCCTTTTTCATGTCAATTTGCCTCTATCTCTTTCAATCCTCACATCTATATTCCCTCCTATCTCTCAACTATTCTTGTCTATCTCTTTCTATCTCCTTGTCAATCTCAATTGGCTCTTATATGTTTCAGTCCCCACTTCTTTATTCCTCCCTATCTCTCTCCTATTCTCGTTCATACATTTCTATCTTCTTGTCAATAAAAATTCGCTCCTATTTCTTTTTATCCCCACTTTCACATCTCTTTTTGAATGTCTTTTTCTCTGCTTCAATTTAACTCTTCTCTTTTCCAATTTATTCTTGTTTATTATCTCATTTAGGTTCAATTATTTCGTTTGAAAAAAGAGCTTATACTGACAAACAGATTGAAAGAGATAGACATGCATTGATGAAAGACAGACTGGGATAGTAGGTAAGTGATTATAATGACTGATCAAAAGATTTAAGTAGGCAGTAGTTATAAAATTATTATATATGTTTAAAATATGAAGAATGTTAAGTTATTGAGGGAGAGATAGCCTTAGGGATAGGAAGTTATACAAATTTCTAGCTAGGGAGATAGAACTTAGCATAGAAAGGAATACAATTTTTTGTGTAGAAATAGACTGAGGGATGGAAAGAGATAGATGTTACCAAAAATAGGGATAGACTGAAGAATAGGAAGAGATAGATATTACCAGACACAGGAATAGACTGAGAGATAGGAAGAGACAGATAGATAGATAAACACAGGGTTAGGCTGAGAGATAGAAAGAGATAGATAGTACCGGCCACGGGGATTCAAGGGTGAATAAAAAGAGGTAGCGTTTTGGAGTTGCAAAATGGATACTTGGAAGTCATAGAAAAGTTCTATCTCTTTCAATATCAAATATAAAGGAATAGAATAGGCGAGAGATAGGACGGAATAAAGAAATGGAGATTGAATAAGATAGGAGCGAAATTTTGATGAACAAGAAGATAGATAGGTATGAACGAGAATAGGAGAGAGATATGGAGGAATAAACAAGTGGGAATTGAAAAATATAAGAGAGAATTCCAATTGACAAGGAGATAGAAAGGGATAGATAGGAATAGGTGAGAGATAGAAAGAGATAAAAAAGTGAGGATTGCAAGGGACAGAAACAATTGTAAATCAGGGGGAAATAGACAGAGATAGAATAGAATAGACGAGAGATAGATAGAGATAGAGAAATTCGGAATGAAAGTCATAAGCGTGGAGGTGAATTGAAATCGAGATAGAAAGGGATACACAAGTATATACAAAGATAGAAAGAGTTAGAGAGGTGGGAGTGGAAAGAGATAGGAGAGATCGATGATTAACAAGGAGATAGAAATAGATAAGCGGGGATGGACACGAGATAGAAAAAAATAAAGATGTGGGGATTGAAAGAGATAGGAGAGAACATTGATTGACAAGGATATAGAAAGAGATAGATAGAGATGAACGAAGGATAGAAAAAGATAGCGAAGTAGCGATTGAAATTTAGATGGCGATAGAAAGGGATGAGCAATCTTTATCCCTTATATCCCATTTATCCTCTACATCTAAGATATATATTCTAAGGGATAAAAAATCTTTATCCCTTTCTATGTTAGAGATAGAAAAGGATAGGATTTCTATCTCTTTACTTCCAGCAGGGTACACGTATTCGGTGTATTCCCATCAATTTTAATAATATATTATAAGTTTTTATTAAAATTACGCTAATTAGCGCACTAATTTTGGCTATGATAATGTCTGCTGAAGCAGAAATAAATCTGTTGAAAATAATCTTTAGCATCCTAATCTCGACTCGTTATTTAGATTACCTTCTCTTACGTGATGTCAATGACCATTGAAACGGTAGTTTATAATATGCATAATGGACGTGAAGAAGTGTTTCACTGTCTGATGGTAGTACCCGCGATTGCAGCGTAAATGGAACGTAACTAATCATCCTCGAGGTGGCGCGCGGCTTTCTTACGCGATTCGTCTTGACAGCTCAGCAGGAGAGTCTGCTTCTAAATCAACGATATTCTTATCTCGTACACAAGCTGAGTTCTCGCCCATTGGAGACATTGCCTTCAAAGATATATTCTAGCTCTTGTCGGCTTGAAACTCAGCACACGCACGTTGCGTTTATCATCTTCCAAGTTCCTGACATCGGTTGTCACTGGACAGACGTGAAACGTGTTGATGAAGTTGATCTTTGTTCGAAATAACCATACTCCCGCTGCGGTCACACTTCTCAATTTAGATCAACAATTTTTTCTGCATTTTTCACTTTTTTAGAATCAGGAAGAGTTTGGAGGGTACTATTAAAATGTTTTTTTTTCAGTTCTATCAGTTGGAGGTCGTCTATAAATTACGTAACTTGCTTTAAAAATGAGAGGTTTCTCTTCTATTTATAAAAAATCTTTTCTTCTACTTATATTATCATTTTTGGAAAGCTGTTTCACAGGACTTTCTTTACGAGATTAAACATCAGGATAATGGAAATGTTTAAATTGAAACTATTATTCCTGTCTTCGCAATCATCACAAGAACGTCTGCATATAAGTCTTGTGACTAACGGTAAATTTTCCGCACCTCTTCGATGCATATCGTTGCCGCTTCTCACACGTCTACATCTAATTATACGTACAAATGTGTCATACATCATTAAGTGTACCTATACTTAGATATTTCAAAGCGTTGGGAAACGTGTCTATCAAAACCAAGACGTGTGTATATGTACTTAGAAAAGCTGTCAAACAAACATAACAATTAACGTGGCATAAACATGCAGATTGCATATTAACGGGTATTCTGCTCCATCATCGCTTTAATTCCTATTCCTATTAATTCCTAGCTGCAGTTCTCTGCAATATTTTCATAAACGAGCCAAAATCTCCTTGTCAATCACCGTTCCCCTATCACTTTCAATCATCACTTTTTTTCTTTTTTTTTTTCTTTATATACATGTCTATCCCTTTCTATCTCCATTTCATTTCACTTCTACGCCTATCTCTTTCAATCCGCATCTCTCTATCTCTATCTCTATCTCTATCTCTATCTATCTATCGTTTATTCCACTCATTCTTTTTCTATCAATCCCCGACTATCTCTTTCTATCTCCATCTCAATCGACATCGATATCTCTTTCAATCACCACTTCTCTATCCCTTTCTATCTTTCATCCATCCCCGCTTATCCATTTCTATCTCCTAATTAATCACCATTCTCTCCTATCTCTTTTCATTCCCACTTCTCTACTTCATTCTATCTCTGTACATTCGACTCTACCAATATTGACGAAATCCCAAACAGCGACCCTCGCAATATTAACCAAATTCCCCTCTCTCAAATTTCAGACTGCGCATGCGCAGTGATTGCGCAGTGATTATCAAGTGCGATTTGAGAAAGCTGACAATTTCAGGCTGATTAATATTACGAGAGGAATGCAGTTAATATTGCGATGGTTAATATTTGGAGAGTCGAGTATATATACACTTGTCTATCCGTTTCAATCTTCATTTCAATTCACCTTCATGT
The DNA here is from genome assembly GCA_900474275.1 of Synergus japonicus. Taxonomy (NCBI): domain Eukaryota; kingdom Metazoa; phylum Arthropoda; class Insecta; order Hymenoptera; family Cynipidae; genus Synergus; species Synergus japonicus. The sequence goes on from UCOH01000888.1 coordinate 13,105, forward strand.
TTATGACACCTTCAGTATATATCCCTTTCTATCTCCTTGTCCATCAAAATTTCGCTCCTACCTCTTTTAATCTTCATTTCTCTACTCCTTCATATTACTCGCCTATTCTATTCCTTTATATTCCTTATATTCCTTATCAATCTCAATTCTTTCCGATCTCTTTTAATCCCCACTTATCTTCTTATTCCATTCCATCCTCGCGTTAATTCATATTCCTATTAATTTCTAGCTGCAATTCTCTGCAATATTTTCTTTAACGAGAAAAAATTAAAAAATCTAAGTGTCATCTGTGTAGATAAAAAAGTACGTATATTGGCTTCATAATGTATTCTATCTGACTATTCACATTTTGAAGTGGTTGCGTTTCCGTTGATTTTTGAATTCTCTTGTTTTATTGATAATTATTCACATTGCTGGTATATGACATTTGAAATCAAGGAAAAGGCTAAGTTGTCAATTTGACATTTATGCTAAACATGTTGATTTGTCATAATTCTATAGCTTTTATAGTTAATTTAACAAATATTAGATTTTCAAGGATATCGACAGATATAAAAAATGTGCAGATATTTCATGAGATTTAAAAATATTATAAGCGCGCGTCAATTTCAAAGCATGAAATGTAAATGTTGAGCTTTAAAGAGACTAAAGAGATATAAAAGTTGGAATAAACAGAGATGGGAACGAATTTTCATTGACAAGAAGATAGAAAGGTTTTGAGAAGAAGATAGAAAGGGATAGACAAGAATAGTCGAGAAACAGGAAGAAAGATAGATGTGGGGATTGAAAGAGATATAAGTGAATTCACATGAAAAAGGAGACATAAAGAGATAGAACGGTCTAGATTAGAGATAGAATGGAATAAAGGAGTGGGGGTTCTAAGAGATGGAAGCGAATTGGGATTGACAAGGATATAGAAAGGTATAAACGAGAATAGGCGAGAAATAGGAAGGAATAGAGAAGTAGGGATAGACAGAGAGGAAACGATAGATTAACAAAGAAATAGAAAAAGATAGGCGAGTATAGGCATGAGATAGAAAGATATGTAGAAGCGAGTATTGAAAGAGATGAGTGATTTTTATTGACAAGGAGATAGAATGGTATAGACGAGAATAGACGAGAATAGGAGATAGAAATTAATTGAGATTGATAAGGGGATATAAATGAATAGAATAGACGAGGGATAGTTAGAGATAGAGAAATTCGGATTGAAAGTTATAGGCGTGGAGGTGAATTGAGATGGAGATAGAAAGGAATAGACAAGTATATACAGAGATAGAAAGAGATAGAGAAGCGGGAATGGAATGAGATAGGAGAGAACGGTGATTAATAAGGAGATATAAATGGATAAAACGGGGATGGCTTTGATGTGGCTTGAGATGGAGATAGAAAAAGATAGAAAGAAATGGATAAGAGGATAATGAAAGAGATAAGCGTAGATCTGGATTGAACTGGATATAGAAAGAGATAGACGGGAGTAGGCAAGAGTTACAAAGCTATAGACGAGAATAGGCGATAGATAGGAAAATAAGTGAGCATTGAAAGAGATATGAATGAGTTGAAATTGATAAGGAGATATAAAGGAATAAAGAAATGGGGATTGAAAGAGGTAAGAGCGAAATTTTGATGGACAAGGAGATATAAGGAATAGACAGGAATAGACGAGATTGAAATGGTGATAGAAGAGATAGAAGTAGATAGAAAGGGATGGAATTGATATTAAAAAGGTATAAATGTATACAGAAACGTATAAATTGGAATAGACGAGAAATAGGAAGGAATAGAGAAGAAGGGATAGAAAGAGAGGTAAAAATTGAGATTATCAAAGATATAAAAAAAGATAGGCGAGTATAGGCGAGAGAGAGAGAGAATGGGGAAAAGATAGGCGGAGATAGACAAGACATAGAGGAGAGAGATTCAAAGAGATCAGGATTGAATTGGAGATAGAAAGAGATAGAGGGAATAGGCGAGAAATAGAAAGGTATAGAATTTCTCTCCCTCTCTCTCTCTCTCTCTCTCTCTCTCTCTCTCTCTCTCTCTCTACTTTTAGTAGGGAGCTCGACTAAGTAGTTGATACTTTCAAGTTGTAGACAGTTATCATGCTTATCAGTTCTTAGTCCAAGTGGCGAAAGGGGTTAAGGGTACAGTGCTGGGGTTGGGTTAAGTAGAGAAGCATCGCGACAGAGTGTACAGGAGGGAAAGGGTTGAGAGCGCGACAACTTTAACCCCGATAACGGATGCGAGGTGGTGTTCCCTACTCGAGGGCTCGAGGAGATTAGATGCCGGCAATTAGCGGGAAATATGAGGAGACCTCGCTTCCCAGGGCTGGTTCTCACTGAGTTTACACGCTGGCTCGAAACGGCGGGTGCAAGGG
>UCOH01000889.1:0-16360 GCA_900474275.1 Synergus japonicus
CAGCACCTCGATATGGGCTAAACAGCAGTTATCCCCACTACAAAATGTCCCCACTCTTGGCCTATGCCGCATCTAGGTACTAATATCTTTGATATGGTGCGAGCTTTATTAGTCGCATTTCGCCCTCATGAAGATCCGTGCTCATGCGCACAACGCACGAGTCGCAACTTGCACGATAGCTGCGTAAGCATCATTATAACGTCCGTTTGTTGTTACAGTGTACACTGCCCACGCTCGTATTTTATGTTATTTATCGTTTCTTCACGCGTTATTTTCATCGCATTCGTGTTTCAGCAGAGTGTATTGTGGAGTTATAAAATTTGTAAGTTGAACCAGAGAAATAGAAGTATTTGAAACCTAACCTATCACACTTGCGTGAAAATACAATTATTTTTATGAACGAAGATAATATTTCTACTTCAAAAAATGTACCAAAAAAGTACATAAAAAATCTAAAAAGTAATTTATAAAATATACCAAAGTCTGTCGATATGTATTTATAATAACGCCTTTGAGTCTTGTAAGAGAAATTCTTATCCCGTCCAATAATTACGACGTTAAAAACTATTTTAAAAAGTATATAACTTATAAGTTTTTCATGTTTTTCTAAATAAAAATTTTATAAAACATATTCGGTCCATCATTCATTTAATATTTATTCGTATTATATAATATTAATTAGATTAAATAATTATTTTTAGCGTATATAATAAATAATCACGAAGTGCGAGCGATATGCGTCGCACGCCGTGAACTCGCACGACATGCGAGCGATATGTGTCTCAATTGATGACACATATGTCTGCGTTCGTGAGCGCATCTCGTGCGTGCGATCATCACGACGTGCCTGTATAATGCGTCGCATATCGCACGCATTTTGTTATCTGGGTATGTGCTACATGTAAACCTCGAGCCACCCGAAATCATTGAAGGAAGGACGCGACTTATTCGAATTCCGCCAGTACTCCCGCCAAACGCTAGAGTTCGTCACATCTCGGGTAGAGAATCTACCATCTCAGCGACAATCGCGATATGCGGAGCCCTGTGCATCTAACGAATTCTATATTCTCACTTCTGGGGACTTGAAGAGTGAGATTGCATTCACAATGTGTCCCAAGCATTGCAAACGAGCTCTCGAGAACACTTTTAATGAATGCTCAGCCATTCAAAGAACTCATATTGAATATTTCCAAGTGCGAGCGTTGAACAATATTCAACTACGTCACTAGTCACATGACATCGATGGTTGTCGTGATTGGCCGGAATCAACCGAATCTTCATGATGGCGACCTGCTGATTTCTGCCCGCCTGTCATCGAACTTCCGCCTTCACGTTCCTTCTACACTCTCTTTCCAAAATTCATAGGGGCTAGAAGCCATCTACGTCGTTGTATCGATTTGAGGCCAAGTGGCTGTATTAATTATATTAAAAAGAGATTAAGATCTGTTTCAATAAGTCGATTTTCCGCTAAATATGGCTGAGGTATAGTGAAATTTGTGTTCTGGCAAGTGAGATAAAGTGCAAATTATAATGATTGTGAACTTCCCATAACCACTTTATTCCGCTTCGCCATTTTCCTATTCTGATTTCTTGCGTGATTTATTTCTTTGATCTCGAGAGTGCTCGCGTCTAATAATTTTGAGATATTCAAATATTCCGTTCTATTTACTGTTTTCGCATTAATCATAACTTCATTTTAGCGATGTTCGGTAAGGTTGTAACGTTACGTAACGTGCCTACCGGATATTCGCTTGTCATTTAATAATTGACCTTTTGATTTAACTTTCCGTTTAAACTCACTAAATAAATATTGTATTGATACAAACTAGATTGTTATTTGTATTATGAACTAATCTATTTCAAGTTCCGATTGTATTTATTGAAATGCGTGAACCCATTATTTAAATCTCGAATTTCCGGTTATGTAACCTATTATCTTTGATTCTCGAATATTTCTTTTGTTAAATGCATTTAATTGTTTGTCACGAGAAGTTGTTGTCTCCAATTATTCCGTTTGCCCTTCGTACCTTTGACCTTGAGAACGAGCTAGCTATTTTGTTTATAGGATTTTCAGGTTAAATTTAGAAAAGATGGGATTCGTTGTTGTCTGTGCTAAAACACATTCAACTGGCGCCTTATAAGTTCGAGTCCCAGTTTGGCTTAATGAATGGATTTGACATCTTATTACTTTTCCGCATTTTTTTTAGATTGTTGAGACCAAGTTTCGCGATATAGACAGGTCGCGTTACAATGTGTAATATTATTGTAAAGAATTTTATTAAGTGAACTATATTTTTATGTTCTAACGCTAAAGTATTTAAAAACGTAAAAGATTTCAGGATTAAAAATTCACATTTTTCAAAGGAACCTAATCTCAGCAATTGGAGGATAAAAAAGAAAAAAAAATTCTCTGTTAAAGAACACAAGGCAGAAGTGAAACTTCGGGTGTTGTTCGCCAATGAAAATAAAATATTTGAAAGTTTAAAAATCAATACAAATACAGCACATACAGAAAATTACAACAATGAATTACTAGAGTGAGTTTTTTATTAAAAGAAAGATCAGATGATGAAAAAATCATTAAAAATATTTTTTCGAAATAAATTTTTGATTAAACATTAACTAATGTCTCTTGGTCTCATATTAAATTAATAATATATGTAATATTAATTATAGTTTAGGTTAAATTATTTATAAAGGGGTTACTACCAAAGTTTTCACCTTTTTTTTAAAGAATTTTTTTATCAAATTAAAATTTATATTACAGATCCTGACTTTTCACACATGATTATAGATATAAAACACTATTACAATTTTCTTTTTTTTAATAATAAATTTGGCTGGTAAGGCTGCCGGAAGTTAGCCATTTTAAAGCTGGCGTGCATGATTCAGAAAAAATTATTGGACCGATCGGGCTGAAAATTGGATACGTTATTCTACAAATATGTCGCTATCGCATGAACCAAAATAATTGAAATCGGGAAAAAAAAATGGCCGACTTGAAAATATTTCACCATTTTTTTAACCGTAAATTGTTTTAAAAAGGGTTAAATATTAAACAATAATTATAATTTTGGTTCATGCTATAACGAAATATATGTAGAATAACATATCCAAAATTCAGCCCGATCGGTCCAATAGTTTTTTCTGAAACATGTACGCCAGGCCGAAACTTTCCCTTCCTATTGCGCGATTTGATGACCTGTTTTACTCTGGAGCCTTTTTTATGGTTGTATGAAAGTTTTTAACTCATTTTAAAATTTGTTTTAAAATGATGAGTTCATTGTAACCAATATTGCATCTCAAAAATCTGTACAAAAAATTGTATTAAAGTGTTCATATATATAATATAACCAAAATATCTAAAAATTTTCAAAAAAGTGCAAATACTTATAATAAATATATGTAGAATGGTTAGGTTAATCGTTATTTTGGTCATAAATATCGAGAACAGATCGAAAAACGCAAAACAACGTAAGCATCTTGAACGCACCGAACATGTATTTGGCACTCGTATTTGTTTTAAACAGGTTTTCAATTATTGTTAGTCATTACTGTGTGACGGACAGTCTTGTCGCCCGTCACATATTCCTATTCTTCTATCGCTATCTCTTGTCCGTTCACGTCACCGAGCGGGCGGGGCGAGATTTCTACCAGACGGCTTCCCCTACCATCCGTTACGTAAGTCGTTACGTAATTACAAGTGCTTAAAAGCACCGAATCGTCACATTTTTAATCAGTTCGCTGAGGAGCAGCTCGACTGCAAATCAGCGTAACTCAACTGGTCTCTCTGCTAGCGGGCTACTACCATAGCAGAGCAACCAGGAGGCAACCTAGACGCCTTCTTCAGGGGAGATCCACTAAGTGTTCGACTGGCAGGCACCCCTACAGCCATACACTCAGCTAAAGGATTCTTCGGCTCACACCGACCTATCCTGGATCGAACCTGACGAAGATTTCCAGAACCTGGGGAATATTACCATCCGAACATTTCCATCCTAAAAAAAATCATATGAGACCTGACCAGCGGGCACCCCCATGGCCAGCTATCAAATAAAGAGGGTACGTCAGCCCAAAAAACCTGGCCTACCCCTGTTTCAATCTCGTCTCTCCGTTACAAATACCATCCTAAATAAAAAACTCACTCCAAGTTTGACTAGCGGGCACCCCCATGGCCAACCTTGAAAATAAGGGTTGTATTGATTCTAAGGAGTCAATCCAACCTAGACTCATTCCTGTCTGACACCACACCTGGGGTTTTGGAATCGAACGTAAAAAAATACATAAATAAAAGTAAATTAAAGAAATCTCCCTCGTCTTTATCTCTCTCTCCGCACGTTCCGTAATACCGTTTATCACAGAGAGAAGGACTCAGGAGATAGTATCCGTCTCAACCGCCGGTGATACGTGACTTACGTCATGACGTCACTACATTACCCGTTCACTCTATATTGCAGGTGAAGACAGACTAGGTCCGTTTCGCACACACTCTCGCACAAACATCCGTATGCTCTCTCTCAAACACACACACACCAAAAATCAACACACCGACACAAACATTTAAATGTCTCCGTTTAGATATCAAAAATTCATATTTTTATATTAAATCATTATCCTCATTTGCAATCATCCAAGTAAAATCATTCATTTAGCCCTTAATTAGAAATGTAATTTATAGGAAGAATATGTTTTCTTTATTTTTGTTAAAAACCAATGATTAAATTATTTCTTGCCCTTAAAACTGACCCTGGCTCGACTGAAGCGTCCGGTAGGGCAAAAATAATAAGAATTTCCGAAAGTACAAACGTTGCTTAGGTGTCCAATAAGGGACGGTAAAAACGCAACGTCACAACTGGTTACAATTTTCTTTAAACATATATTTTAATTAATAAAATTCTTTATATTAATATTACACATATAAATAAACAAATCAAAAACCCCTGAAAGGGTTAAGTAATGACTTTAGGTTTAATGAAAGGGTTTAGTAATGTTTTAACCCCGGAACATGATACAATTCAATGTATTGAACGTCTCGCAGTAGATTATGAAGTCAGGTTCGAGAACATCCGCTCGAGATCGCTTTCTCTTTCACGCGTCCATTCTTTATTTACTCTGTCCTTTACCAGCGCTATGTATGTCACACTATCGATTTATAGAATGGTAAATAAATTTTCACCCCCAAGACGAGCGCAAAGAAGTTTCATTTCAAAAATAAAATATCAAGATCAATTCAAATAGTTTTTCGAACGATCGCTATGTTCCATGCAGTTTAGCTACATGGATAAATAGAATATTTAACATCAGTAGGATTACCTACAAATGCACTGTTACAGAAAAATAATACTACAATTCAAGATATAAACAATTGGTTTTATCCATTTTCTTGAAAACCATTGAACATTGCAAAATAGCTGTTTTATTTTAAAAGACGCGAAAGGAGGAAATTATCGGATGAGTGTGAGGTTGGCGTCACTCGCCTTCGGCTCTTGATGCCATCACACGAGTTGATAATTGCCTGTTGCGGGACGTGTGAATTACATAGCTTTTCATGACCACTGTAACGAATTCGATTTTTAAAACAATAGTGCGAATTTACACTAGTGTGCTAATACCGCCAGAATGGCGGGGAATAAGCTGGCTGGAGCCCCATAAGCTTGTTCGGGAAATACTCTCTCTCCTCTACTCTACCCCCTCTCTCTCCTATCGTATCCTATCATATCGTATCTTATACTATCTTATCCTATGGTATCCTATTATATCCTATCCTATCGTATCCTATCGTATCTTATCATACGTTAGGATGAAATACCACAGTATACGATAGAATACGATAAGATAGGATATGATTGTATATAATACAATAGGATAGGAAGTGATAGCATACGATAGAATAAAGTACAACAGGATATAATAGGATACAATAAAATACAATAGGATAAAATACGACAGCATACGATAGGATACAATAGAATACGATAGGATAAGATACAATAGCATACAATAGGATAGGATGCGATATGATACGATAGGATAAGAGAGAGGGAGGGAGAGAGAACCTCCGGTTTATTTAGTTAGGTATTTTTACTTTCTGTCCTATTTTAATTTCTGTACTACTTTACTTTCTGTACTACTTTGGCAGTACTTTCGTTCTTGTACTGTAAATGGCTCTCTTCGAGACGCTTAACAGACACCGAAAATCGATGTTTCGTTACACGTGTCATGAAAATACTTTTGAAAAATGAAAATGTTCATAAATAATGTCCCATAATGGGAATTGCTAAAAGGGAACTTTTTAGCTATACTTTATAATCATTGTGTTAATTAATTTTTATTTGCCCTACAGACGTTCCGAAGTTTAAGAAATCTATCTAAACTCTGTTTATCGAATTGTGATATTGATGGATTACTGAATATTCTTGGTACTTTTACTAAGGATTTGAATGATCTTGAGTTACTTTGTTGCCGCTTAACAAAATCGAACACAATGAGGGGTATCTCCAAATTGCTAAATCTAAAAAGACTTAGCCTTAAGTTTTCTACCTGTGTCTCAGATGATTTTCTCTGCGAAGTGGGAGATTATTGCAAAAAAATCACTTCCTTGGATATTAAAGGCAATATTAACTGTATTATATAAGTGTGCCGTTACGCAAGAAAAGAGTCTAATTTTTCGGTCGTCGATAAGAATCAGCTTCAGGCAGAAAATAGTCTTTAATAATGATGGACAAAGTGGGCTGACTTCTTACGGACGCTACATATGAGGACTTCTATATTAAAATGGCCCTTATTATAACACAAGAGTGTATCCTCGAATAAGATTCCGTAATCTTAAGCTCAAATTGAACCATCTAGGTTGGGCTAGAGAACGTTTAATCGTATTTAACGTTAGCAAACATCATATATGCATTGGTTAATTTTTTTCGAACAAAACAATTATTCACCAACTTCCAGTTGCATTCAATACATAATTTCACTGACAAACATTTTTCAATTATGTTTTAGGCACTTGATTATTCCTGTTCAGGACTTTGATAGGTTTTCTTCCATAGAATCCGAATCTATAAACGAAAATATTTAACAGGCTGCAGTTTTTGAAAAAGGGTCTCAAAAGAGACAAAAAACGTGTCTTTCAGTTTTTTCAGGCTAGCTTTCTTTGGTTCTCACGAATTGAAGTTTCAAAGTACTCTAAAGCTTTGACACCTGATTTTTGCCCTACACCTTTCCAGGGCAAGGTCGAAGCTTTCGTTTCATCCTCCCTAGATAGTTCTATCTACTTCCGTTATTTTTTCTGTATATTTCTACAAAATTCTCGAAAATACCTTTTTTTTTGGCATTTTTGACACCGTTTTTCTCAAATACTACCGATAAAACATATTAAAATTAGTTGTCAATAGTCAAGTGCCAAAATCTATATCATAGTACCAAAGAATTCAGCAGCTAGCCCGCTTCAAATCCGACAACCACGATTTTTTACACTGACTCAGAAAACTTCAAATATTTCCTTAACTTTAATTGCTTATATAAGGCTCATTTTCATATGGATTTCCACACATTATACAATATATATATATATATAATATTTATATTAGGGTGGTCCTTAATAGGGATATTTTCGAATTTCTTTGCTCCCAGGGGCTCAAATGCTTCCAAATAAATAAAAAAAAAATTCTCTGAAAGTTTCAGCTCTTAATATTAACTTTAAGATAGTCCGCATTCCAATCTAAGTTTCTTATGTAAATATCATGAGAAAATTCCATTTGTTTTTTAGAATTTTATAACGCAGCAACAAAAGAACCAAAAGCAATAATTCGCTTCATATTTTATTGGAAATTTGACGTTCTACAAAAAAGATCTCTTATGATTTTTCGCTAAATCTATTGGCTTAACAGTTATTCGAGCTCAATGTTTAATTATTATATAATTATTAATATTATCAAGTACAATTATTAAGTAAATACTTATTTTATAAAGTATATCAAATTTGCAATATGGAAAATATGAAAATGGATTAAGGCTAATTATCCAAATGTATCATATTTCACCCGTACTTTCATTTTTTTATCTTTAATATCAGAAAAATATTTGTTTTATTAATTGAAAAATCACACATATTAATCTCAATTCCAAGAATATCATTGTATTTGCTTTTTTTGATCATAAATAAAAATTTCACAACGAAAATTTGATACATTTTATAAGATAAGTATTTACTTAATAATTATACTTGATAATATTAATAATTATATAATAATTAAACTTTGAGTTCGAATAACTCTTAAGCCAATAGATTTAGCGAAAAATCATAAAAGATCTTTTTTGTAGAACGTCAAATTTCCAATAAAATATGAAGCGAATTATCGAGGGGTTGACGACTCGGCCAAGCGGGTTTATACCTACTTCTGACTTCAAGATATTTCAGGATATTTCAATGATTTCAGAAGATTTCACTGACTTCAGGAGATTTCAAGAAAATTCAAATGAATTCAACTTGACTTTAAGTGATTTCAGAAAAAAATCACCATCAATTTGACGGTGAATTAAAGTGAATTCAAGTGAATTCACGTGACTCCAGAAGATTTCACTGACTTCAGGAGATTTCAAGAAAATTCAAGTGAATTCACGCGACTTCAGATATTTCAAGAGATTTCAGATATTTCAGGAGAATTCAGAAGATTTCAGTGCAAGTGTATACCTGATTTCATAAGTTGTCAACCCCTCGCGAATTATTGATTTTGGTTCATTTGTCGCTGAATTAGAAAATTCTAAAAACCAAATGAAATTTTTCCCATGTGTTTTATGGACGAGGCAAAACATGTGAAACAAAAATAAATTTGAACTTGTTATTTATTAATGTTTATTGTGTTGAAAAATATGAGATGTATGAATTTAAGTTCTATTGCGGAAAAACTTTGCCGATTGATGGCTGATGAGATCAGAATAGTGACTGACGAAGTACATGGTAGGATCTTAAACCTAGATGTAAACTAGATACAAAATTTTAAGAAGGGATGATGATGTTTCCTGTGGATTAGTTGAAGAAATTGAAAATAAGCAAAGTTGGACACACCCAATTTGTGACGTAAAAGTTTGAGAAAGTAAACTATTTACATAAAAATCTGATAAGACTGACGCGGCCTAAATTACTTTATTGCAGGGATAGCATTGAGAGTACGGGTGGAACGAATAAGTAGCTTAAGTAATAAAAATGCGCTTGAATGGAAGGACCTTCAAATCGAACTCTAAATGTAGGGTTTTTCCTACTTAGTTTCTAAATTGCTGAAACGTGCCTAAAACTATATCTGTTTTCATAATTTAATGGTTCAGGATTTGTGAATCATTTATGCCTTAGCATTTACAAGAAAAATATGTTGAAATTTTCTAGTTACAACGTAACACCATGTTATTTCCATAAGAAACTTAGATTGGAGTGCGGACTATCTTAAAGTTAATATTAAGAGCTGAAACTTTCAGAGAATTTTTTTTATCTATTTGGAAGCATTTGAACCCCTGGGAGCAAAGAAATTCGAAAATATCCCTATTAAGGACCACCCTAATATATTAAGGTGGCGCTTATTTACCAAATGCATTGAATATCGGCTCCTGTCCCGGGAATCGTTTATTTGTACCATAACACTATGAAAGCAGCTGCGAAACCGAATTTAAAAAGCGTTTAACACGTTTGACTTTGCAAAAAACGCTTTTTTCGAATTTTTTCAAATTTTTCATGCTCCTAAGCTGTCCCTTCTTAGTCTATGCTTTCTAGAGACCCCCAATCTATTGAGATCGTTTACGTGGATGATAACAGTGTGCCCAGTAGTGGTTTAGAGGTGAAAAAAAATTTTTACATCAATAGAGCTCTTATATTCATTAAAAAAATTCACAAAACCGTAATTTTTTTGCATTTTTTCGAGTTTATTGATCGATCATCAATATTTAAGTCCCAGGTAGGCTTTTCTGCGAGAAAGTAGAGTTCATGAGCTTTAATTTGCTTTGTTTTTGCAGTTTCTAAGTGCACTGTTCACCGAGATATCACTGTTCAAAATTGGTAATAAAGGCGAAGCATGAAATCTGTGAATCGGCCAAATCACAGCGCTGCACAGTTTTTTATATTTCTAATATTTTGAAAATTTTTCTTATTAGAACTCAAGTTTTATACAAAAGAATTGGTGGAAGTAACCTTCATCTTTGATTATTGGATTATTTGATTATGGATTGCACCATTTTAAATCGAATTGTGACCGTCGAAGTAATGTGTGAAACAAGGAATAGTTCGCCTATAGTTTGACGCGGTGGTGGGAGGGCTATCTTTACCAAGTTACCTAGGCCTCTTTTTCAAATATCCGAGCCCTGGTCAAAATTCGATTTAAAATGGCGCAATCCATATTCAAAGATGAAGGTTACCTGTTTTTTTATATAAAAAACCTACATTTTCTCCGTATTGTATGTCAAAAACCTTGAGTAACGCGTCACTTCAAAACCCTACACACCTATCCTTAATCAAAAAGAAGTTTAATGAAAAAGTTTACGGCATCTTATTCCAGCTATCATATAGTTTTAAAATCCCATGTCGTACATTTTTTGTCGCTCGAACTGAAGCAAAGGTGAGGGTGAGAAACTAGCGATCTGAGACATTCTTGACATCTGCCAAGCAGTGCGTATCACTAATTTTCCTCATTTTTGCAGGGGTCAACAAATAATAGACACATTGTTACTTTTAATAGACTTTTCTCTGAGTAGAATTTTTGAAAATCATATTTGAACAATTTTTGCTATGTAAAGTAACAATATTCTCTTTGAGTCACATTTTTCGTCTTACATAAATTTTGTATGTAAGCGTAAGTTTTAGTAGTAAAATAACATCAAAAATGCGTGTCAAAAGTAAACACGAAGAAAATCGATTAAAAGTTTGTGCTCCTTGTGGGGGAAAAAATTGTTTTTAGCAATTATCAGAGTAATTATACCATCACCGAAAGATATGAGAATCTTATAAAGAAGCATATCAATGAAAATTTTGAAGTGTCTGATTCTCGATTTCCACTCGGAATTTATGGAACATGTCGTCGTACTTTGACTGATTACGGAAATGGAAAGCTTGAAAGAACTTTGCAATTGTTTCGTTTGTTTGACTGGGAAATATAAAGGTCATCCAAAAATCAAAAAAGGAAAAGACCATAAAAATGATTTAGTTCGAATTACTACAGAAAATGGACTTTATGTCAGTTTGAAAAATGTAAATCTTCCAAAAAAAGTCCAAGTCAATGATACGTTACGCTCGTCTATTTCAATTTGCAATTTGTGTTTTCAGGAAGTTGGTAGAGGTAAATCTCATCCTTGTATTACTCCTTATCAATCTCGGGATAATGTATTAAAATTTTGTTGAAAAACTTCCTGAAAAACAGAAAGAGCAAGTTGCTACTTCGATATTAAAAAGGAAAATTGATTTATCTAGGGACTATAACCATAGTAACACACCTAATCATCAAAACACGTCATTGAATTTGAGTACATTGGGCCGTAAGCTAAGAGTAACTTTGAATCCAGTTGAAAAAGCACCTGTTGTTTTCACTATTGAAGCTTTAGATAATTATTACGCTAATACTGGCTCTTCAGCTAAACAGATGAAAAAAATGACGAATTTTTTACGGAGTATTGGAGGTAAAAAATCTGTTCCACCTTATTATCTGAAACATGTGTCTGAAAGAACGAAAACACTAGATAGTATATACAAAAGCGATGTGTACGAATTTGATGTTTCAAATTCAGAGAAGCCAAAAAGACAAAATTAACAAGTGTCAAAAGACTAATATTGTTAGCTGTTGTACCAGATGTAAAAGAATCTTATCAAAATGATCAACAGACAGCCACTTCAATGTATCCTTGACCGTATTGTTTTATTTCACTCAAAGAACTGAAAGAGATTGAAGAAGACGATTCAACCGATAGTGGGCAAGATGATGAATCCAATGCTGGGTCGAAATGCTTAAAAGTTAGTAACGCTTGTTTACGTTTAAAAACTTATGGAGACCTAAAGAATGATGATGAGCAGTTTACTCTTGTAGGTAGAATGAAAAATGAAAAATCACAGCACTATTCACTCACCTCTCCTCAACGAAGATAATGTTCTTGTTATTGAAAAATGTCCAATTCCCGAATTACACGTTTTACGAGGCTATATTAACCATTTGTTCTGGAACGGATTAGTGCCGCTACTTACAAAAGCAAAAGCTTTACTGTGGCCAAAGAAGTTGAACATCATTGCAAAGAATTATCATGGAAACATTTTTGAAGGAAATGCTTGTAAAAAACTTCTACAAGAGTCAAATGCAGTTGATGATCCAGAAATTTATTCAGATGTAGATAAATTTGCACATACGCCTTTCATTTCTGCTTTTAAAGCTATGAACAAAATTGTGCATTGCAGTTTTTCTACTTCGACACCCGGCCAGGATTTAGATAAACTCGTTAAAGAATTGAAAAAGGCTTATGTCAGTACAAAAGTATCTGATATTGAAAATTCACGTCATTTTTGAACATCTTGAACATTCCTTGCATTTTTTGGATGGCGATGGATTGGGATTGCGGTTGAACGTTTGGAACCGCTAAAAAATCAACGTGATAGAGGATCCATCCTATCAAGAAAGATTAAGAAAAACGGTTGTAGAATATTCCTCTATACATATTTAAATTTTACATTACACATTTGTATAAATTATTTGGTTCATGCTGTATCGTTCTTTTTATTATTCTTATAACATTTTATCAAATATATTACTACATTAATTAAAGAAAAAAATAAAAAGCAGAAAAAAAATAAAAACAAAAAAAAAGCAAAAAAAAAAAACAAAACAAAAAAATTAAAAAAAAACAAAAAAAAAAGGAACCGCTGTACCATCATGTCCACGTTGTGGTTCTGGGTTAGGCTAAGAGTGGTACAAGAGTAGAAATTGTGCAAAAAAAACTACTTACTTTCATATTTCGCTAAAATATATCATCAAAAATAAGTAAAAATATTTAAAAATAAAAAAAAAAGTAATTGTTGAATAAAAACGCAAAACGATCAGCTAGGATTTCATTTCAAATGGATTTTAAAACTATATAATAGCTGAAATAAGATGCCGTAAACTTTTTCATTAGGCATTTTCATTAAACTTCTTTTTGATTGAGGATAGGTATGCCTACGTTGAAATAATAGAGTGTCAGAAGACAGAGTTGTACCTAAACGACATTTAAATGTTTGTTCTGTACGAAAGTATACGGAAAATATTGCTAGAAAAATGTTGCATACACAGTAAAAAATATGTCTAAATATGCGTTGTCTTCTTACACTTAAAATATCTTATTTTTATAAATAAACTACCCCTATTTTCATTAAAAAAATATTTTTAAACTAAGAATAATTTTCTTAAAAATTAGAAATGCTCCACTTCATATAAGAATCTTCTACTTGGCAACTAGTATTTAATTAAAAAAATGACTGGTGAAATGAAGAACTAAGGCAGATGATATCGAATGACAAAAACACATCAATGAGCAATGAATGAGTATCACAGGCAATGAGATTCAAAGACAATCAAAAGAAAATTTGATTACTCTCTGCCTAAAACGGTTCAAACATAAGTATTACTTAAAAAACATCATAATCCATCATATTGCTTATTTTTTGCTAATATTTGTTGTAATAAATTATTTGTAATATTATTAATGTAATAATAATAATATAATAAATATAATAAATAATGTAATATTATTTGTAACAAATAATTTGACATATCAAAAAATTTTTTTCTTCCGACAATTCTTTTGCATCAAACTTGAGTTCCAATGAGAAAAATTTTCAGAGTATTAAAATATATAAAAAACTGTGCAGCGCTCTGATTTGGCCGATTCACAGATTTCGTGCTTCGCCTTTGTTACCAATTTTGAACAGTGATATCTCGGTAACCAGTGCACTTAGAAACTTCAACATGAACTCGCTTTTCTCGCAGAAAAGCTTACTTGGGGCTTAAGTATTGATGATCGATCAATAAACTCGAAAAAACGCAAAAAAATTACGTTTCTGTGAATTTTTTTAATGAATATAAGAGCTCTATTGATGTAAAAAATTTTTTTCACCTCTAAACCACTACTGGGCACACTGTTATCATCCACGTAAACGATCTCAATAGATTGGGGGTCTCTAGAAAGCATAGACTAAGAAGGGACAGTTTCGCAGCTGCTTTCATTGTTTTTCATATATATAATTTAAGAAGCAATTAAACATTGATTCGAAAAAGATTTTTGATTGAGACAGATCACTGAATAGTCTTTATGGTTTCATGCAGATTGTGGCCTTCTAAACAAGAATCAAGGGTTATAGAAAATTATTGTGCGTTATTTAAAGACCGTTTATCTAGATATCTATCCAGATGAAAGTGTCGAGTTGTTTAGTAACATTTATTTACGAAATCATGTGTAAAAATTAAAGAAACATTCAGTCTTTTTTTTCTGAAATATTGGAGTTCTGTAATCAA
Organism: Synergus japonicus; assembly: GCA_900474275.1. Taxonomy (NCBI): domain Eukaryota; kingdom Metazoa; phylum Arthropoda; class Insecta; order Hymenoptera; family Cynipidae; genus Synergus; species Synergus japonicus. Next base: position 14,508 of record UCOH01000889.1, read on the forward strand.
CATTTACGAATTTAACCAAACAAAAACTACAAATTCATGTAGGAGAAAAACGCGCCTCCCAGTAGGCAAAAATTGGCACTTTTAAAAAAGTGAACCTCTTTTCTGGGCCATTCCACAAAAAAGTGTCAATTCTATGAAACAGGCTCTTCTCTCATAAATAAACAATATATTTCAATATTAACAACTTTTCATCCTTAAAAAAAATAACTATTTTATTCCAAGTCAACATGGTGAAGCCAACTTTACACGTCAGTTCCTAGCCGCTCAAGAATTTTGAATTTACGCCTTGAAATTAATGAGTGAGTGAACGGTAAATTTTTTTTTCTAGAGTTGGGCATGTACTTATCTGCAGGAACCAATTACTTTTTATTTGCCATTTTGTAAAATAGAGGTATCGTGACAGTGTAGTGAGTGGATGTGTTTTGCCAGTCACTTAAGTCAGTCCCATGATAAGTAATTTTATCAATAATTAGCATTTTTTTTTGTTTCTTATTATTATTAATATTATTGGTAGTTTAATAGTCTCGTTCAATAGATAACGTCAGAATAGTGATTATTTCCTTTTAAGCAGCGTACTATTTAATTTAGTACCTAAATCGTCAGTCCCTAGATATGAATGCAACTACAGACTGAAGTTTATTTCATTTTTACTTTTAACTTATACTAAAAACGTAAACAAAAGTTTGTTTGTCATACAAAAATGAATTTAAGTAGTTTTTTTTTTTATTTCAGACGACATGGTGCCAAAAAATAAGTCGAATGCGGCCGAAAAAGAGATAGGTTTAAAAAAGTCAATATCTGCTAAGGCACGACTGGAGAAAATTAAAAGTGATAATTTATTTACAAAATATTATATATATAATATATATTATATAATAATCAATATTATAAATAATAATTAACAAAACCCTTAATTTCTCATAAAATACTAAATTAATTGACTGGCCCTTTTAGAGATAGTCACTTACCATATACACCATATAGGAGCCTAGTAGGACCTAAAAAATGATAGTTACAAATTTTACCCAAAAGTTGACACTTTTTTGTGGAATGACCCTTCTCCCATTATCATGAACATTAGTAAAATCTACCGAGATTAATTTGCATCGATAAATGACATTTAATCAGTTTGTCTTTTGTAAAACATAATTTAAAGATACATTGTCATAAAATAAAAAACGTAAAATTAAAACGCGATTATTGGCAAGATGTCACTGCATACCAGTAGAAACCATAAAGAAAATGCACACGTCTCTCAAAGTTTTTATAAATATCTAATTTTACTACAAAAAGTCATTTTGTTTAACAGGTTGCTTTGGTGTTAGTGATATTGGAATATCTGCTGTAGCATCTTTATCGAATTTGGAACATTTTGAATTAGGATTGATGGATAAAGTGACGGGAAGAGATCTTAAAAAGATGTCCAAATTACGTTATTTCAAGTCTATTGACTGCATTTCTCTTCAGGACCATGAATTGTGTGACTTAATCAAGGAGGCAAAGAATCTAAATATATTAAAATTGTATGGGCGTCATAAATGTATCACCAAAAAAGTTCTAAAAGCAGCTGTTGAAGCAACAAAGTGTCGCACAAACGAAAACATCCTCAATATTTATTTTCTAGGTTCTCTTGTGCAAAAAGAAATTGAAAATTTCGAAGGAAAATCTTCATTATTGAATTTGAAGCAACTCAGATAAAATTTATATTAGGGGATAATCGAGTAGTACCGACCACTTAAGGAGGTTGGATCGTAGAGGGATCTTCCCTCTATAGAGGCGAAATTGCAGCGGAAATCTTGAGGCAAATTTAGGAGAGCGAGACGTGAGGGAAAGGCTATTATATATATATATAT
>UCOH01000891.1:0-14473 GCA_900474275.1 Synergus japonicus
ATCCCTCAAGTTCCTTACAATAAAATGAACTATTTTTCTTTTTTATATTATATATATATATATATTAATTTTAATTTCCTTTTTATCTCAAAATTTCCTAAAATCACTTGAAGTCTCTATAAAAATCTTTGAAATTCTTTATTTGAAATCTCTTAAAATTCTGGGTAACGTCAGGTAAATTTTTGGGAGTAAAATAACAATACAATGTTTTTGGGAACTTTTTTTGATATTTTTAATCTAATAAATGTAAATAAAAAGAAATTTGAAAAATGTTCGTTTGAAACTTTAACCCAATCGCTTTAAGTAAAATTTATAATCCAATTTGTAAACCGAAAAATTAAAATATGTAGCTCCAGACTTTGAAAATTATAAACTTTATTTATGAGAATCATTTAGAATTACATAAATAATGACAAATTGTAAGTATACTAACAAGTAAACAATTATTGAATTGCTAGAAATTTTTAAATCTTAAAAATCGAAGTCCCAGCAAAATAAGTAATCCTGAAAAAGAAGTAAAATATAACTGAATTGTTAGAAGTATTAATTTAAAATATTATATGCACTGTTTTAATTTTTTCGGTTTATAAATATATATAATTTTAACGTTTAAACATTTAAAGTTAATTAATATTAATATAATATTATACATAATTGTACTATCATATAGTTAATTATATAATTTATTCATTTGCATATTATATAGATATATGTAAGAATCGCGCGGAACATTCAAATCATTAAAATTGCCAATTTCCTGAATCTCTTTCTAATAAGTGCGAATCAATGGTATAAATTGAATCAGAATAGAGTATCATTATAAAATGAACATTAATTATATATAATATTATTTATTGTTTATATTAATATCAAATTAAAAATATTTTACTCCTGAAAAAACAGAACCTTAAAATCTACGTATATAAGAATCGCGCGAAATATTCAAATCATTAAAATAAGCAATTTCTTGAATTTCATTTAATTTGCAGATCCAAATAGAAATAAATTACTATTATAATCTATTCTATTATAATATAATCCTAATATTAACATTATTAATATATATATAATGGTATTAATATTAATATTCTCCACCTGAAAAACCTAACCTCAACATCAAAACGCATCGAAATAGTAAAATCGATCATTTCTTCAATTTCATATGTGAATCGAGGAGTTGAGGAGAGGAGGAGATATAAATAGACCGCCCGAAGCTTTCCGAAGGCAATCGTACATCTTCGGCTTTTCAAATTCAGAAGAGGAGAAATTGCTGCGCGCGCAATCATTACGGTCTCCTACTATTTTCACACGGACATAGCCTCTTCATTGTGTGCGAGGGCATCTGATTTCAGATCTGGGCACACTGAACTGTCACGCAGATTCTCTTTTGCTGATTTCGCCATTCCGCAGTACGACCATTTCGTACCGTTCGCTATAAAGCTTTTTCGTGCATTCCCGCGACGGTGTAACCGCGTGTGAGTGCACCACCTTGAATTATTGCACATAGTGCATCTTTCTTAGTTGGGATTAATTGTGTTTCCGTCCCGTCGAGGACGACGTGACCGTCAACCCGTGGGTAACCATTTCTGGATTAGGCGAGACGCCTTTTGATTCTCGTTTGCACGACTGTTCCATTATGTAAGTGACTCTGAATAAATACTGTACATATTTTATATTTAAACTTCCGCAATACTGCTTATTTCTCCCCTCACGGTTCATTTTTCTCCATACCGTGGAATAATCCTTTGCTAAACCCAAAAGATTACACCTGGCGCCCAACATTAAAAAACCCACGATTTTCCCTATCCAAAACCGTGAGGAGAAATAGCAAGTGCGGTAGGAGAAAACCGTTTTGACTTCGTTCTGCTAGAACGGAGAAAAATTACGTGAGGTGTCTCACGAAAGTCCTGCGTGCTCCAAAAAAGCACTGAGTATTTCCCATGTTTTTAGTAAATAATTATTAAATGAATAATGCGCAACATGTTCTGTGTGTGAAATATTGATTATTCGTATTTTTTTTCTTTCTCTCTTTTTCGCGAATGTATTTTCGAATTTCAGGAATTAAAAGTGCGATATTTTAAGGAATAGAATTTTAAAAGTTTAGTAAAATTAGCGAAATAAATGCTGAAAGAGAAACCTGTAAAGGGAAATAAATCTAAAAAGTGCAAAATAAAAAACCTGAAATTAAGAAAGAATTTTATTTTGGTAATTTTTGGAAGTGAAAATTATAAAAGATAGAAATGCGAAAAATCTCGCATATCATAAAAGTTTAGGCTTGAATTTTCGAGAAGCAGGCTGACCGGTAGTCAGATTGACCGAGCGTAAGCGGGGGGGTCACCCTGAGTCCGAGCGGTATCTCGCGAAGTATTGTTCGCTCGGCGAAAACAAAATTATTTTTAGATTCGGAAGATCTGAAATATTCCAGGAATATAATTTATAAAATTTTAAATATAGGGTGTCAAATTATATTGCACCAAGTTACCGAATTAAATTGTTCGAGCAGTCTGAGTCAGCCATACGGTGAGTAATGGAACTCAGGTCGGGAAGGGGAACCTCACACAAAATGGCGGAATCTGTCTCGAGCCATACAGAGAGGATGACAGGTGTCAGCTCGGACGAGATGGAGGGGGCTATTGGAGGAGAAGCAACCCCGATTAACATAGGGCTTTTGATGCTTAGGTCCCCCTGATCTTTAGGCCGCGGTAGAGGATTCTTATCGCGAAGAGAAACCGGTTTAGGTAGTAGACCAGGAACACAAATGGATAGAGTAAGGGAAAATATCGCGAATCCGGGGACAGCTGATTCCAGGGATTTATCGAGGCAAACGTTGGAATGGGATCACACAGGCTTACCTAACCAAGAGCGAGGAGCCAGAACGGGTGCGATACCTAAAATTTTATCAATTACCCCCGGAAGAATAAATATGGAGTTGCCGGAAATGTCAACAACCATTCCTGGACAGAATAATCGAGAGCCTGATGGACAAGTTCTCGACAGAACAACTGATTTAGATTCGTTTCGCGAGGTAAATTCTCGATACGTGCAAATGATGCACACAATCGCTAATAATAAAGAAAAACAAACTTCCAAACAAATGAAGGAATTACTAAAAATCAAAGAGTTAATTGACAGACATATAGAGTCGTTGAGTAGGGATGAACCTTTGAGGAAGGAAGAACTTCCTTCCTCATTCCTATTAGAATGAGCGATAATGAATTGAATTATCGAGATAGAAATGAAGGGCGAAGCGACCAATTTGAATTTAACGACGAAAGCGAAGTCGATAAGGACTTGTCGCGTTTGAGAATAAAAAACCAGCGAGCGGATAGAAATTTTAGGAGAGAAACGGACACAGATGACAGCGATTTTTGGATACGCAGGCCCATGTTCCAGCCAGAGAGACTCAGGAGGTTAAGTCCTAGGGAAAGACCAACCAAGGTATCAAGGATACCCTCGGCGGAAAGAGATGCGTGGGTAGATGAGGACAAACCACAACCCAGAGAATCTGTACCAGCCTCATATTTTCCGTTTGGAATTATCCAAACGCCATTCCAAATCATGTCAGGATGGCCATGTAAATTCGCGAATAATAAAATCAATAGTCCTGCACAATTTTTGGAGGATGTTTTGAGGTTTAAAACAGTTATAGAATCGATGGCAGGGACATACTGGAGAATTTGGATGCGTTACTGAGGGATGAGGCTAATGATTAATTTCTCGTTAATAAGAGGTCATGACGTACTTTGTCTGATTTCATAGTTGATTTCAGAAGTACGTATATAGACGAAAAATTTTTGGATGAGACCAATTTAAAGATAAAATTTTGCAACCATAAGCAGGGTCAGGACATTGTTTCATATCTGACGGAAATCAGAAAGTTATTTATTCGTTTGTATTCACGAAAAAGCCTAGAGTGGGAGTTGCGCAAAGCTTATGAGAAATGGCGTATCGAATACAAGCTCTATTTTAGGAGGAACGATTTTAGGACGTTTGAAGAGTTAGCCGATTTAGGAAAAGAGTGGGAAGCAGAGGTTGTTAGAGGTAAAATAAGAGGTCAGGTTATTAGCGTAACCGAGCAGAGACCGACGGAACGAAATTCAATGCAGGAAACATCTAGGCAAAATACGAATTCAAGATGTTTCAACAACTCAAACTTCAGACAACGAATGTTAGAGAACCCAGAAGGACGGTACGCTCAAAACCAGAGACAAAGTGGTCAAATTAGGGAAATCGAAAATAGAGGGATTAAGGTGGAAGAAATAAAAGTGATTGAACCATCAAATAAGGACTCAAGGCGCAAAAAAGAGGCAAGCATAGAAAGAAGATAATGCCCCGATAATAAAATCGCCTAGGAATTAATATGTTAAAAGAGAGCCAAGGAGGGAGTTCATGCAGCCGAACCGAAATAGGATGGAAAGAAATTACGAAAATTACAGAGAGACAGGAAACAAAATAAGATGTGAGAAATAAGATATGAGAAAGAATTATTTAAATTATTGGTTGATACAGGAACGACACACTCCTATGTAGGAAAAGAAATCATTAAGAAGATTGAAAATTCAGGAATTAAAATATCGGAGCCGGTGTCGAACAAATTGGTAGTAGCCAATGGGGAGATGGTAAAAAAATAACAGGACAAGTTTCAATCCCAATATTAATTGCAGGATTGAGAACTAGAATCTTGGTTAGATTGGTTTCAGATTTTAAAACCATAGGAATTTTGGGAACGGATATGCTGAAGGCCTTAAGAATTACCTTGGACTACGATAACGAAGTTTGATGGTTACCAAACAACCCCAGAGTTGAATTCAAGATGGAATATCAACCAACTAACCTACCAAAACCTATCCAGAGGGATATTGAGCAAAGACCAATAGTCGAGAGGAGCAATATTAAGCAAAGCCAAATCAAACCTACGGAGAAAGTAGGAGAGGGGGTAAAGGCAAACGAACCCAAATTCGGGAATAGATTAAATCTGAGGAGCAGTAGAGCGGTCGAGCACGGGAGAGAGGTAGAAACGAGAAGAAATATGGTTAAGAAACCTAATTTATCGATGATTTCGGAAAGAGCCCAAAGTTCGAAATCAAAACCCAGAAGATTCACACCGGAAGTACGAGAAGTACCTTGTAGCAATAGGTACCAGAGTTTGGCAGTGCACTACGACGAAGAGGAAGTAAACCTGAATCAGGAAATTCCAAGGTTGATGGAATCAAAACTCAGCAGGAATCGAAGAAAGAGGGAAATAAGAAGATTAAAAAAACCTAATAGAAGGGAATGCCAGAAAGGATTAGCAAAAATTTAAAAATAGAGCCTTAATACAAGAAAACCCGGAAAAGGGGAATGTTAGAAAATTGGACTTAGAAGGAAAAGTCAGGAAATAGCAGCAGGGATAAGCGAACTAAATGGAAACCAAAAGCAAAAGTTTGCAAGGATTTTAAAAGATAAATTAAAACCTGAATTAGGGAAGCATCATAGGGCGACTCACCTAACAAAACATAGAATAGACGTGTAAGGTCACGCGCCCATTAAGCAAAGATGCTATCAGGTAAGCTCGAAAATAAGAGAAATTATTTTCGAGGAAATCGACAAAATGTTGGAGCAAGGAATAATTGAGCCATCTTGTTCGGATTGGTCGAATCCGATAGTGATGATAAAGAGGCCTAACGGGAAGTATAGATTTTGCCTAGATTTCAGGAAAATAAATAGTGTAACCAAGAAGGATCAGTATCCAATACCAATTATGGATGAGATCTTGGATACACTAAGAGCGGCAAAATATATTTTTAAAATAGATTTGAAATTGGCATATCTACAAATCCCACTAGAGAACAATTCCAAGCCGTTAACTGCATTTTCAGTTCCGGGTAAGGGCATGTTCCAATTTAAGAGAATGCCATTTGGACTGACCAATGCACCAGCCATATTCCAGAGGCTTATGGACAAAATTAAAACCCTAGAGTTCAAACCATTCGTGTTCCAACAAGACTGCAACAACGTGTGTTAGAAGAGAACCACGACAGTTCTCAAGCAGGACATTTAGGGTCTGGAAAAACATACGCGCGAATTGCAGAAAACTATTTTTGGCCCGGTAGCTATTCAGATACGTTAAAATACGTAAAGAAATGTAAATTTTGCCAGAGAGTAAAGGCAAGTAATCAACCTAAGGTAGGACTTATGGGACAACGTTTGGTCGAGGAACCATGGACTTTGGTGTCAGCGGACATTATGGGTCCACTTCCTTTAACTAGAAACCGAAGGAATCAGTATATTTTGGTTTTTGTGGACAATTTCATCAAATGACCGATAACGGAACAGAGTTCGTCAATAAGACGATGAGACAACTGGCAGAAAAGTTTGACATTAGACATGCTACAACGCCAAAATATTATCCGCAAGCTAATCCTATGGAAAGGTATAATAGGACAATAAAGCAAATCATCAAAACCTACATCGAGGATGATCATGTATCGTGGGATGAGCATTTAGAGGATTTACAGTTCGCGATGAACACTAGTACAAATACGGCGACAGGATTTACGCCCGCATTTTTGAATTTCGGTAGGGAGTTGCAACCGAATCAATCGCTCAGATCGGAGATAGAGGAATCCGACGATATAGTACTCCAGGAAGTCGACAATTGGACAGATCGACTCAGAAGATTGCAAATAATTAAAGAGAAGGTTCAAAGGAACCTGGATGGAATGAATGATAGGCAAGCGAGATATTATAATTTAAGAAGAAGGCCGCTAGAGTTTAGAATAGGGGATAAAGTCATGAAGCGTGTAAATAAATTATCGAGTAAGGTAGATAAAAAGGCAAGAAAATTGTACGACAAATTTGAGGGTACATTTTATATTAAAAAGAAAACTTCGCCATCAATTTATGAGTTAAAAAATGTTAAGGGTAAAAGCATAGGAACTTGGAATGTCAACGACATAAAGTTAATAAATAAATAGGCTAATTGGAGTACACGCAGTGACCTAAGTCCTGCAAATCAGCGAGGACCCGGAGACGGTCTCTGAGTTGGATGTTCCGGAGGCAGTTTCGGGTATGGACCCGAACTCCCACAAGGTGGGGGGGGGGTGTAACATGGCTGTTACGTCATGCCCCCTCGGTCCCCATGCATTGGGTCGGCACTGTACGGCCGGTGGGCCGATGTTCGACGGGGTTAGCCGAAGTTAGCTGACGCGGAGCGGCTGATCGCTCGCTCCGCTCCCACTTCTGTCTGTGGCTTCGAAGTGCTAACTGTCACGCAGATTCTCTTTCTGATTTCGCCATTCCGCAGTACGACCATTTCGTACCGTTCGCTATAAAGCTTTTTCGTGCATCCCCGCGACGGTGTGACCACGTGTGAGTGCACCGCCTTGAATTATTGCACTTAGTGCATCTTTCTTAGTTGGGATTAATTGTGTTTCCGCCCCGTCGAGGACGACGTGGCCGTCAACTGTGCCATTATGTAAGTGACTCTGAATAAACGCTGTACATATTTTATATTTAAACTTCCGCATTACTGCTTATTTCTCCCCTCACGGTTCACTTTCCTCCATCCCGTGGAATAATCCTTTGCTAAACCCAAAAGATTACAATTATAACGAAAAGTGTGATAGATCTTATGCTTGAGGACCCTACCGTTTCTGATGCAACGATTGATCAGGAATTCAGTGATTCAGTCTCATACAAAACAAATTAAACTGCCTACCATCGAATTGAAAATATTTAGTGGCAAGATACACGAGTGGTTACCGTTTTGGAACGTGTTTCAGAAAATCGATAATAGGGTCGATATCGTGAAAGAAGATAAGTTGCAATATTTGATGCAAGTCATGGCTTCAGGTTCACGTGCTGAAAAAGTTAGTTTCGAGTTATCCGCCGACAGCAGAAAACTATGATAAGGTGATGTTATGTTTAAAGGATCGGTTCGGTCGTGATGAGCTGCAAATCGGAGTGATTGTGAGAGAATTGTTACAGTTCGTTTTACAAAATGCTGTCACACCTAAAAAGGATATTGACATTTCAACACTGTACGAGAAAATCTCTGGACATTTAAGATCACTCGAAACGCTTGGAGGCACTTCAGATTATAAATTCGCGGCAATGTTGCTCCCGCTGATAGAGTCATCGCTACCGGAAGAACTGTTGCACAATTGGCAAAGAAGCACAGTAGATTATTCAGCATTGGGCCGAGAAAACAATGAAGCCACGAGTTCTGATCAGAGGCTTAAACAACTTATTAGTTTTTTATCGCAAAGAAGTGCGTAATGAAGAGCGTATATCGCCAGCTAAGCAGAGTCTCAGAGTTAAAACTCCTCATAGCATAGATGAAGAAAAATCAAAGAAGAATCGTGTTTACAAAGATGTTCCCAGTGCCACCGGACTTCTGACAACAAAGAATAAGACGATGACCGTATATTGCTTATCTTGTGAGAAAAATTATTACGACAGTACAAAATGTGAGCAAGCAAAGAAGATTAGTTTAATTTCAAGACAAGACGCAGTGAAGAAAAAATTTGCTTGTTTTAACTGTCTCAATATCGGTCATAACTATAAAAATTGTCGCGTAAAGCTTAGATGTCCGTGGTGCTCACACCGTCACGTAATGTTAATGTGTCCTAATTTTTTAAAGGAGGAAGAGAGAAGTCATGAGGAAAACGTCGAGAAAACAGTGACTCAATTTGACAAGAGTAATAGAGGCAATTTATGACGTGATCCAGAAGTTTTTTTTGCAAACACTACGTGTCAAATTGTTTAATGGAAAAGAGGATATAGGTAGTTATTCATGTTTAATGTATTTTCCATCTTTTGTATTTTTTACTTAATATAGTTTCTGAATCTAAAGCAGTTTCACTATTATTTTCCCCGGATCCTTACCTACCCTTCACGATAAAAAAAAAACAATTTCCCTTTACCGAAGGACATAAATAAATACATTCTTGTTAATGGATAGTTTTTTATTGAATACTAAGGAAGTTATGGTTATTTGCAATTTTGAAAAATTTCGTTTTCATCTATAAGTCTTTAAATAACAAAAAGTTAAAGCTAATCTAACAAAGAAAAAAGTTTCTGGAACATAGTTTGGTTTAAAAAAATTGTTAAAATAAAATTGCAATATATGAATAAAACAATTATTATCCAATTTTAATGCTTCCTCTATGAGGAAGCAAGTCATATTCGCTTCCAAGAAACAAAGTACTCATCGAATGAGTCATAGAAGTTTACAGCTTATTGCTTAATAGATAAGGAAAAAATAAAAGCTTTCTGTTACTTCCTTTAGGTTATTGTCTATATATTTTGTCGAAAAAAATTATATATAACGGTAAATATATTTTTTCAAAAATATTTCTTTTTTTTAATAATACAATTGTGCGGACAATGACAATTTCGAGCGTAATTTTCGATATTTTATTTAAAGACTTCGTCACAGTTATGCTGACGGAGTTTCTGAAGAAGAAGGCGAAGAAGGTGAAGATGAAGGATGCCTTATATTAGAAGACTGTTGCGTTGCACTGGAAGAAGGTCGGTTCCTTGGATTATAACTGGTTAATAGAGGACGGCCATCTACAAGACGATTTCTTTCTTCGCGGGTTAATTGAACCATTCCATGAGTTCTGAAGCTGTACACCAGGTGAGGATTAAAATTAATTATAGGATGAAGATAATTATGCTGATCTAGCATTCCAAGAAAGTAATCATCTACTACATATGGAAATCGATTAGGGTAGCCACGTTCGTAAATGTTTCCATCATGATAAAAAAAGCGTGAAGGAAGTGCCCCGGGTGTTGGGGGGAGATAAAATGTATTCCTGGGCGGTGAACTTGCTGTAAAGTAGAAAGTAAATTTTAATTCTTAAAATATGAATTAGAACAGTCCAAGGCGTAAGTAAATGAGCAAAAGCCAGTGGTGGATTAAGGAGGGGAGGGGTAGTAGGTGCTATAGCCCCGGGCCCCCACCATCCAAGGAGCCCCGTGAGGTTGAATAAAAAAATATTATATTGTCCAAAATCCATAAAAAAGTATTTTTAATTATATAATAATTTGTAATTTTTTAATATTATACAAGTACCAAAGGAACAATATTTGCGATAATAAATTATAAAAATAACAACATAGTTTTTATTTATATTCATAAATTGATCATATTTTACTGCCCTTAAGGGGGCCCCGTATTTATTAAAGTTCCGGGCCCCGTAAATCTCTAATCCACAGTTAGAAATAAAAAAATAGATGAAGCTTTAATTATTCTGTAAATAGTTTGAGTAGCAAGAAGATTAATATCTTAATAGCATATGGTAATTTTCGCAGAAGCAAATTTAATTTCGCCAACGTTTTATTGTCAATAATAAAATTTTTCGTGAAAACTAGGAAATCCACCTCCTTTTCATAAAAACGGAGGTAGATTGATTAGATTTAATACAAAATATTTATCATTGCAAACGTAAACTTGGAAAAACTAAATATACCCATATGGTAAATTATATTCTCTTTTAATACTTACCAACACAATTTTCCAGAACCGCTAAAGTTAAAAATAAAATGCCTGCGGCGACTCGCATTTTACAAAAGCTGATTTTTATAGAAATGTATGAACACTTTCACTTTCTTAATGTTTGGAGACGTTTTACTGGTCTATATATATATAGGAAAGGAAAAGCTTTAAAACCTCGCATTGAGCATCACTGGATTAATAGTTAAAATACTATGATTGTTTTACAATCCAAGCGGCAATATTTATACTGTGATTGTTTTGGGCCGTTAAAAAAGTGCCTATAATACTTGACGACGAACAAGTTACAGCGTACGATTTGAAGGTCAAGTTGGATATGGCAGCATCAAAATTGCCGCTTAGATTGGAATTTTTCATTTTCAAAAAATCGTCTTTTTACCATTAACTTCAAAAATTTCAACTTCAAAAACTGTAAAACCTATAAATTTTTCCAATAGACCAAAAACATGCACCTGGAAATTCTATAAAAGTATCAGTTTTTAAAATTAAAATTCGAACGACTTTTAAAATTAATAACTTACAGGACAATACTTCTCAGGCTGAATGCACGCTTATTATTTGACTTTTTATGTTCTTTGCGGAAGATTATAACTACAGCACACATTAAAATAAAGATAAAATGAAAAAATAAGAAATGTATATTTTTTATTTATAATTCATTTTTGGTAAATCTAACATTTAGGTATATTTTATAATCAAAAAGTGTCAAGAATCCTTCTTTGATTGATCTCAACTTTTTTTGACGATTTTATGATAAAAAGCAAAGAGTTCTTAACCTGTCGTAAATGATTAGTGACAGGGGAGAGGATAGATGTGGATATAAAGTTATGGATGGAAAAGGATAGACTTACTAGGATTGAGATGACTATAAAAGGATAGATATAGATAGAAAGATAAATATTGGAATGGATAGACATGATAGTATGCTACAAAAAAATATTAACGGTGTTGGAGCATTTTCACACCACTAAAAATGAATGTAGACTTTACTCAAATCCGCTATTGTGTCCACATCTTACCAATATGCGGTGTTTGAGGTCGCAAAAATGATGTGTTTGAAGTGTCGTTTTTTTTATCGACAATCTTTTGGTTGTACGACAGGGGCTATCTGCTTATTTTCTGCAAAAAGAAATTTATTTGGCTAAAAAGTGAATTTTTACAAGTGAGGAGACGCGGGTTGAGGGGTGTGGGTAAACAGTACTTACATTTTGCCAAGTCCCTGTCCGAGCAAAAAAGACACAAAACTTCACTCCAAGGGTGCTTCACTCATTTAGAAAAATTTTCCGAATCTCGCTATGCACTTCAAAGCCCGAGCACTTACAAAAATCGTGTAAAAAAAGAAGTTTGAGAAATCGCGTTCTACACGAATTTGTAAAAATTCACTTTTTAGCCAAACAAATTTCTTTTTGCAGAAAATAAGCAGATAGCCCCTGTCGTACAACCAAAAGATTGTCGATAAAAAAAACGACACTTCAAGCACATCATTTTTGCGACCTCAAACACCGCGTATTGGTAAGATGTGGACACAATGGCGGATTTTAAGGCATTCCACAGATTTTGCTATTTTTCTGTGTTTGTTTACATGTTTTCGTGAAATGCTGCAACAGGCTTAAAAAGATTGAAATGACTCGATTAGGATACACATGGATAGAAATGGATAGAAAAATATAGACTTGGTAATACCTACTTCAAGAGAGATAGAAAAAGATTGAAATGATTATACAAGGATAGATATGGATAGATTAGTAGAGATTGCAAAAAGGATAACCATGTAAAAGAAATAGGTGTGGATTCAAATGATTAGACCAGGGGTAGACATGGATAGGAAAGTAGGGATTGAAAAAGATAGGCGCAGCTATAGATTGCTAAAGGGATAAAAAATGAGTAGTGTGGATAAGCGAAGAATAAAGAAAGATTGGCGTGGATATGTGGAGGATAGGAAATTATTGGCGAAGATAGACGAAGGATACAGAAAGATAGAGATATTGAGATTCAAGAGGAAAGAGATTATTGTAGATTAGAAAAGAGATAGGAAAAGATTGTCATGGATAGGGATGGATACATTTGGATTCATTTTTTTAACTATTTTTGTCAGTATAATCACTAACCTATAGTGAAACGGCTAGACTTGATACTATACTTCAAAAGCGATAAAGAAGGATTGCAATTATTATACGTGAATAGATGTTGATATAAAGGTATGGTTTGAAAAGAATAGACTTTCTAGTGAATTCTAAAAAGGATAGAAAAGGATTGAGATAACTCAATTAGGATGCACATAGATAAGGGATAAAAAAATGATTAGTGTGGATAGGCGAAGAATAAAGAAAGATTGGCGTGGATAGATCAGAAAAGAGATAGATATAGATTGACTGGGATAGGGATGAATACATTTGGATTCATTTTTTCTTTCTATTTCAGTTCTGAAGATTGAAAAAGATTCAAATAGATAGACTTTATATCTTTTTACTTGCAACAGGGTTTGCACTCCTGAAGTATATAATCATAATTAATTTGACAATTAATGGTTATTATAAATATGTTTCATAAAAAGTAATCAGGAGATTATGATTCCTTCGAGAATGCAAATATGAAATCATTCTGAACTTCCATAAATTGAAACAAATTATTGATTATACACTATACCGTCGGAAATTGTCCGTACGATTGGCGCAGCAACTATTAAAAATCACTGCTGGCTTTGAACTACAATAACTTGATATACGCTTAGGCGCAAAGATCCAAACGACATCGCTATCTCGGAAATAAATTTAAATAAATATAAGTTAGAAAATAAGAAATAAAATAAAATAGAATAATTTAGGAAAAAGTAGAAAGAATCTTCGCTTCAAAACACTCAGACAGCGCGGCGAAGACCATTTCTACTAAACACGGCGAATACCACGTGATGGGGACTCGGAGAAGCGCGGAAACCCAGAAAGCGTTCTCCACGTATCTCCCGGGACTTGGAGAAGCGCTGATACCGAAAAAGCGTCTTCCACGCATCTCCCACCAAAAGGGTTCTTCCCTCACCACGCAAACCCTTTAGACCCCTAGAGTATAAAAGGGCCTGCACGACGAGAAATCGTCAGATCGTTTGGGGGTGGCATACCACCTCTTGAACAGCTGACCTAGAGGCATACCTCTAGGTGCAATACCCGAGTTGGCATACCTCTCGACAATGCTGGAAGTTAGGCTAGTGGCATACCAATTAACTCCGGCACTCTCTCACGCCTAGAGGCATACCTGTAGGCGCAACACCCGAGTTGGCATACCTCTCGGCCACGCTGGAAGTCGGGTTAGTGGCATACCAATTAGCTCAGGCGCATCCCTCACCTTTGTTAGCCTACCGTTAGGCGCAATGCTCGAGCAGCGTATTACTCGGCACCACTACTTCCTTCCTCCCTTTCCGTTTCGCGCTAATAGGTAGATTCTTGGGGACCTCGGGCTACCTGCTCCGATCATAATTTACTCATAATAGCTTAGTTCACACTTTTTGGCATTGTTAAGCGACGCGAACCTCTGGCGTCTCCGTCTTTGTAAACCTTATTCTTGCTCTTTCAATAAACAATTTCTTAATTTCCACAAAAATGGTGAGCCTTTACTCAAAAGATACTTCCTACCCCCCCCCCCACACCCTATTTTCCTTTCTCACCCACTCCGACTCCATTCTGCTCCCCTACTCCCTAACGATCAAATTCTGCACAAGGATTGATATTAAACTCATTGAAAAAAAGAGATAAAATATTTTTAAAAAATCTGTTGGAAAGCTTATGAAATTCCACGTCTAGTGGTGTCAACCCGATTCTTTTGACCTTCTGAAAAGAATACAGCATGTGAGAAGTTTTTTAAAAAAATTCAAGATTTTCTGAAATTTTGTATTCCAATTTCAACTTTTTGCATAACCTAGAGAAATTGTTGAAAAATTTGAAAATTATATATTATATTATATTATTATATATTATATTATAT